>JAADVL010000010.1:0-131606 GCA_023334995.1 Pythium sukuiense
CCCCCCCCCCCCCCGCGAGCCCAGACATCGCTCGACGGTGGGTGGTGGTGTCGTTTGCAATTACCGGCACTCCAGTGCTCCACGCGTCTCAACGCTTCGGGAATATTCCGAGTCCCAATTTTACAGTCATTGTGACGACACCAGATGTTTTGCATGTCATCCCTTGTTGTAATCCCTCAAATAAGTTTTTAAACCCTTGTTGGGATCTCGTGAAGTGTATTGAAGTATTGTGAATTTCAGCCAAATTTGCAGATCTCGCACGATTTGAAGTGGGTCGACAAAACGATCTCTGGTTCCTGATTGGCTAAAAGCTTGTTTTCACTTCCAGATGGGTAGTCACTTTAACGGGGTTCTCGGCGAACATTTTCGGAACAGTCTGAAAACCTGTGCTGTGTGATAATTTTGACCAAATATCACAGGTGTTCGATTGGCGGCCGATTCGACTCGCACGATTCTTTGAAGGGGAAATGACAAATTACGGGCGTTTTATTGAACTCTTTACACTTCGGTGGTATACGTCACCCTATTTGAGCAACCCAACATTCGTCTTCAACACACCCTCAAAGGCAGGCGTATGCACGCCGAGAAAAACCGAAGACTGAGCCCTAGAGAGTGCTCAGACAAGCGTTCGCGGCTCTGCCTTGGTGATTGGAGTCGCCACCAGCCTGCAACACGCAAGGCAAGGGGAACTGACTACGCTACGTTCATAGGATCAGAAAGGTGACAGGTTACAAAAGGTGTATGTGCAAGATCAGGGTGACGTATACCTCCGAAGTGTAAATAGTTCAATATTACGCCCGTGATTTGTCATTTCCCCTTCTTTGAAACCTGGACGGAAATTTAGTTTGAGACGCACAACAATTGAATGCCTCTAACGGCATCGGAGTTCTCCATCCTCCATCTTGGCGCCGACAACGAAAAAGGGAGGAGAGCAAAGGGCAATCTTGCCGACGAGAATCGACGCTGCGTGCGAGTGACTGCGTGGAAGGCGACACGACTTGGTGTGTGAGTAGGTGTGTTAGTGCCGCATCTGGGCATCCCAGTTTCGTCCCAGCAACATGGACGGAAGGTCCGACTACTTCGGCGACGACTTCGGTCAAAAAATCGACCTCACGGTGCGCATCCGCGAAATCTTGCAGAACTACCCTGGTAAGTACGGTTTGTTCACGTTCTTTCGTCTCTATGGATCTAATGGAAGCGGTGGTGCGTCTGATGGTGCAGAGGGCACGTCGATTTTCAAGGAATTGGTGCAGAATGCGGACGATGCGGGGGCGACCGAGGTTGCCTTTTGCCTCGATCTGCGCCAGCATCCGACGGAACACCTCGCGTACAACAAGATGGACAAGTTCCAAGGCAAGCGAATTGATGGCCACATGCTGAATGCAACAAAAGTGGGGTTCTGACAACGAGTTGACTTTCAGGCCCGGCGCTTGTCGTATACAACAACGCCACATTTTCGGACACGGACTTTCAGTCCATTCAGGTTCGTACCTGCAAATCATCCGCAGAAACATGTTGTAATGGTGCTGACCGTCACAAATCCATAGCGTATCGGCGATTCACTAAAGAAGGACGCATCGAAGGGGTGGAAGACTGGACGCTTCGGCGTGGGCTTCAACTCAGGTATGGTCCCACTCCCACGTCGCGGATTTCGAGTAGCTTGAAGTATCTAACACTTGACTCTTCACTTGCCGCTCAGTTTACCATTTGACGGACCTGCCAGCCTTCGTGAGCGGATCGCATTTGGTGTTCTTCGATCCTCAGGTACGAGCTGGCATTTAGCGGCATTTGTGTCCAGTGCCTCACAAATCTATATTCTGTATCGCTGTAGGCGTGCCATTTGCCCAACGTAAACCCGAGCAACCCAGGCAAAATGATCGACTTTGTGTCCCACCCGGAGCTCATACAAAACTACCCCGATCAAGTCGCACCGTTCCGGGTGTTTGGTTGTGACTTCAAACAGCCGTTTGACGTAAGTTTGTCCCTCTGTCACCGGAAATTGGGGCGCTAGACTGAACTCCTTGCATCACAGGGAACTGTTTTCCGCCTTGCTCTTCGATCTGAGGAGCATGCACAGGAGAGTCGGCTATCCAGTCGTCCACAAACGACACACCACATGATGGCGATGCTCAGCGAGTTCGAAGAGTCGATTCATCTCGTGCTGCTGTTTCTTCGCAACGTGTCCAGTATCAAGATGATGACGTGGAAGCAAGGCGACGCAGAGCCAACGACATTTTGCAAAGCATCGATCGACAACCTCACGGATGAGGTTCGAGCGAAACGATCGCTTCAAGCCTCAATGCTGACCACGATTGGCAACGGCCGACGCATTTTTGACGGAGAAGGTATGATTTTTCAGCGACAAAAGCTCTTTCCTTTCTCTCCTAACACGAGTTATGCCCAGGTCGACCGTGCGATTTCCCCGTAGACATTTCCGTGACGAAGGCTGGGAAGCCAACCGAGCTGGCACGGTATGTGATCGCGAACCAGTTGGGTGGTGGAACGTGCTCGCAGATCGCCAATGACCCTGCCAACGCAAGCCAGCGATTAGTCCCATGGGGAGGTGTCGCCATCCGTATCCCGTCTCCACAATCAGGGCTGCCTGTAGAGGGAGGGATCGCCTTTTGCTTCCTCCCCCTCCCCACACACACGTATTTGCCAGTTCATGTAAGGAAATTTCATAGGCAGGCTCGTGATCTATTCAGCTGACATGATTTCTGTTCGATTTGAATAGGTGAACGGATACTTCGAGCTGTCATCGAACAGGCGAGATATCTGGTTCGGGGAAGGCCTCAGTGGAGATGGACTCGTTCGAGCCCGGTGGAATATGGCGCTGCTACAAGATGTCGTGTCTCCCTGCTATGTCAGAGCCTTGCTGCTGCTCACTGATGGGAAGTCCATCACTCCAGAGCTCCACGCAACACTCTTCCCCCAAGTGATTCCACCTTCACCATGGGATACACTGGCTCAGTCCGTGTTCGATCTGATTCGCGCCAAGCCGTGTTTGTACTCTCCAGTAGGAGGAGGTATTTGGATTCCTCCCGCGAAAGCTCTCATCGTGAAGAGGACAGCGACTGACTACGAACAGTTCGTGCGGTGGCTACAACAAGATGGTGTGCGAGTGGTTTCAACGCTGTCTGAAGAAGCAGAAAATGTGCTGGTCAAGCTGGGTGCGGTCTCGGCATTCCTAACGCCGGCCACTCTGCGCGCTGAGTACAAGCTTCGGTGGTCCAAGCACGCTGGGAATCAAGACGCTATCAAGACGCTAATCTCCTTTCTGGTCGGAGATATCAGCCAAAACGAGCTGGATCAACTCGTCGGTGTCCGTTTGCTGCCACTTGGCGATGGTACCTTGGGCACGATTCAAGAAGTGCCGAACTCCGGAAACGCTGCCTCTCTGGATTATCTGTGCTCGATGGGCTTCTCAAGGGCGCATTCGATAACAGCATTGCGAAACACTGGAGACAACGACGTTGAGAGCGCGTTGAACTGGCTATTTGCTCATCCAAACCCAGTGCCTCTCACAGGCAACGCACCAGATGAGGCGACAACATACTACATTCCGACTGGAGACGAGCTGCGTATCTTTTTCAGAGCGCAGAAGTCTTTTGTCGACACCAACGCGCTCCCAGAGGCTGCAGTCAAGTTGCTGATGTCTGCGCAGGCGAATCGAACGCTGAATGTGCGCCAGGTTGACATGGAAGTATTTGAAGATCTGCTCTCCATCGTGTTGCCGAATGAGTGGTCCGGGAAGTCGTCCATCGCGTGGGAACCTGAGAAAGAAGGTTATCGTGACTTTGACGAAGAATGGTTTCGCCTGCTGTGGCGATACTTGGGCCCATCTGATCGCCTCCGTCATCTTCAAGACAAGTGGCCAATCCTTCCGACGGAGTCAGGTGTTTTGCGATCGTTGAGTCGGATGTCTGACGTTGTGAGTCCCGAGCTTCTCCCTCCGAGTTGCTTGGCAGCATTGATCAAGATTGGCGTCCCCGTTCTGTTGAAGAACCTTTTTGCAGCGGTCCAACCGCATCCCGATGTATGGAACTTCGTCCATCAACCAACACCGGGGGGCGTTTTGTCGAGTTTGGCAAGGCTATGTGAAGCTCCAGAGCTCGAAGTGAAGAAATCATTTCGCGATGTTACAGGACGTGAGCGGGATGAGCTGAGGATGTTCCTGTTGGCAGACGCGTGTGAGGACCTCGACGACACACAAAAGATGGCTTTCACGAAGTTGCCAATCTTCAAGGGCATCACGGCAGTAGATCATCTTGACGAGTTCGAGGTCTCATGGAACGAAATCGATGACCGTGAGAGTGCTCTCGACGGCTTCTCGCCCACTTACGTCAGCCTATACTCGGCGACAAAGCGATCAGCGAGAGTCATGTGCCCAGGGATCAAGTGGACTTTTCTCGATGACAACTTTCTCGTCGTCATGGGAGACGAGAAGTCGATGGTCAACTCGCTGGCACGCCTGGGTGTTCACGCGATTTCTGGCGCGAAGTGTTTCGGCGAGTTACTTATTCCGCGACTTGAGAGTATGCCGACGGCGTCAAAAGTCGACTTTGTGTCCCAGCTACTTCAAGAGTTGAGTGCTCTTCTCGCTGAGGATCGAGACGGTGATCTAGCCCGGGTGATTGAGACATCAGCGATCTTCCCTGCTGTGAGTGGTGACATGAAACGCATCACCGATCTCTACGACCCGGATATTGATGTGTTTAGCAAGATCATGGATGACTCCTTCTTCCCGGCTATTGACCTCCAAGACCCGCAACCACTCTCAGTGCTTCGCTCTCTCGGTCTCCAACGGCATTTATCGAGGCGATCCGTTCTCGATCTTGCGTACTCCCTCGATGCAGAGCAGTCAAAGATCCTTCAAGTATGCGCATCATCCGGCGATGGAAATGAGCTCGTCTCAGTGCTACGAGGGCGCGCGAGCGAGTTCTTCAGGTATCTTGACTCCCACATTGATCAGTTGGTGACGGTTTCTGCACCACCGTCAACAGCTCAGAGAAGAACACTCAAGACGAAGGGCTTCAAGTTGTGGAGGACTATGGTCAGTGATAAAAACGGCTCGGGGAGCACACGCGCTTTCAGTGAGCAGTCTGAAGAGGCCGAGCGAACGATCAGCGAGCAAAACGAGATTGATGACTTCGTGGCGAAACTGAACGTGATATCGTGGGTTCCTGTATCCGAGAGGAGCCCTCACCCATCTATCCCATGGTGCCGAGGAGATTCAAGAATTGTGGTGACCGCGCCAAATCAAGCTCGATTGTCCAAGGATCTCGGATTGTGCTCATCGCAATTCTACATTGTCGGTCTTCCGATTCACTCTGACGTCCTCCGCAACAAGTTTCAGTGGACAGAATCCATTGCTGTCGAAGTGATCGCTCAGCAGTTGAAAGCAATAGCACTCATCGCTACCGAGGGACCCGGTGATCGACTACGATCTCAAGTGGTGTGGCCTATCATGTTTGAGATCTACAAGGTGCTGTCTCGCTTCTTCGAACGTGAGGCGACTGGTGAAAGAAGGAATGCGGTGCTTGCCTCGCTGAGCGGTGATTTGCCTTACGTCTGGGTTGGAGGGCGTTTTGTTCCACCCCATCGTGTTGCGTTGAGCACCGTCGTCAATGCTGAGCCGTACCTGTTTGCTACTCCGAGTGAACTCGTGCACTTCCGACCATTTTTGAAGGCGATTGGAGTGCGAGAACGCTTTACGATGAACGACTACGTCAACGTTCTGGCAGAAATGCACGTGCAATCTCTCAGTCCTCCAACTGGGGAGAGAATGGTCGGCATCGCGCTATCAATGGACGAACTGGTGTCGGCTATTGGGCTAGTACAACTCATCAGCGACACGTTGGCACATCACATCGACTACGAGTTGTTTATCCCGGACGCCGACGGCTGCCTGGCGCGCTCTGTGAACCTCACGTTCGACGATGCTCCGTGGTTGGACAAGCGAGACATCGATCTCACTACCATCCAATTTGTTCACCCCAAGATTTCGAACGAAGTGGCAAAGAAGACGGGAGCCAAGTCTTTGCGAGGCCAGCTACTACATGCAAATCAGTCTGAGTCTCTCAATTTCTCGATGGGGGGAGAGGTGGAAGCTTTTGGTCAAAGCGAAGCCTTGACTAAGCGCATCTCCCACATCCTAGAGCAATATCCTGACGGCCCACACATCATCAGTGAGCTGATTCAGAACGCAGACGACGCTGGAGCATCACGCGTCTGCTTACTCTACAGTGACGTCTCGTATGGAACTTCGTCCCTTCTCAGCCCGGCGATGGCAAAATGGCAAGGACCAGCTCTCTACAGCGTACGTACTCTATGTGCATTCGATTGCTCTTCAAACTCTCATGAATTGTTTTTTTCTACAGTACAACGATGCTGAGTTTCAAGAGAGCGACTTCATCAGTCTTGCGCAAATTGGTCAAGGCGCGAAGCTACAGAAAGTCTCAACAACAGGCCGATTCGGACTGGGATTCAACTCTGTTTACCACTTCACGGACCTGCCATCAGTCTTATCGGCGAACTCGTTGGGTACGTGACTGTAATTTATTGCGGTCAGTTGAGTCTGTCTAACTGTCGTTTTGTGCACCAGTCATGTTTGACCCCCATGCAACCCATCTTCCTGGAATCACTCCGGCCAATCCGGGCATCAAAGTGCGGTTCGTGAATTCCAGCTTGCCCAGGCAGTTTCCAGACCAATTTGAGCCGTTCAAGATGTTTGGGTGTGACTTCTCCAACCACTTCCACGGTTCGCTGTTTCGCTTTCCTTTGCGACACGAGGGCCTCGCACCATCGAGTGAAATCAAGCAGCGAGCGTATGCCAAAGAGCAGATTCAAGATCTCTTCGAAAGCTTTCGTACAACGATAGCTGACGCCATGATATTCCTTCGCAACGTTCGCAAAGTCGATGTGATGATCCAGCTCAACCATGGTGAAGCCCCAGAGCTACTCTACAGTTCGGAAGTTCCTGAGAACGAGAGAGGCGAAGCGTGGCGGCAAATCGACCGATTCCTCACGGGCGGTACTGATTCCCGTGCCGGAGGAATGTCAGATCCCTCGTACTCTTCGAAGCGAGCGTTTTACTCCAGATTAGCTCGAGCAGCCCCAACGGAGTTACCTGCGGTGACTCAAACTCTTCACATCAGCACCCGCGAGCGGAAAGACATCATCCAACTCTTCAGCGGTGGACGGTGTGTATCAACGGATGAGACACATCAATCTGATACCGAATGGGTGGCTCGCACGGATGAGTATCTCGTCCGCAATCAGATTGGGAGTGGTCGTGCGCGTGAGATGGCGTGTGCTCCCGAGAACGAGAGCCTGAAGTTGATCCCGTGGGTTGGCATCGCTGGCCGACTTCATGGTCAGTTGGTTGATGGGCGCGCTTTTTGCTTCCTTCCGTTGCCAGTGCGCACTGGTTTACCAGTACACGTGAATGGCTACTTCGAGTTGTCGTCAAATCGACGAGATATCTGGCACGGAGATGACCTCACTGGTGACGGCAAGCTACGGTCGGAGTGGAATAAAGCACTCCTCACGGATGCCATCGCTCCAGCGTACGCTGCGTTCTTGCAGGAGGCGCAGCGGCTTTGTGGAAGAAGCAAATCGGCTTCATACTACTCATTGTTCCCCACGAAGTTGCTCGCAGCTCCGTGGCAAGATCTTGTTCGAGCGTTGTTTGAGTCGATTCGCGACAAGCCGCTGCTGTGGACAAGCCCATCTTCAACCAGGAACGCAGACAAACCCGTGAATCCAGCATCTTGCGTTGTCATCGACGATCGAGTAAGTGAATGGGAGGCTCTAGAAGGCTCTCTGAACACTGTGTTCATCGAGACAGTGCGCGTGCCACAGGCGCTTGGCGAACTGCTGAAAGAGCTCAACGCAGTTCGAGGAACGTTCACACCGACTTTCTTCAGGAAGATGATTCGCTCAGAGCGATTCCTTCCTGCGTTGGACTCGGTGACAGTGGCGAAGGTGATCAAGTTCTGCTTGTCTGATTGTGAGAACGACTCAGCACGGGCTGAACTTCACGGGTTACCGATTATTCCCGTGTTCGACGGCTCGTATCGACAGTTATTGATCTACGGTCACACGCAAGAGCAGCCCGTTGACTTCGCAACTTCTCTCTTCTTCGTCAATGAGATGGAGCAGCGACTGCTTGAGAACTTCCCCAATCGCCTTGTCAGCAAGCACTTCAAAGCTGCTTTCGACTCGGAGCCGTCAGTTTGCGCACAGTCAAACCTCTTCGTCATGGAGCTGAAGATTGCCTCCGATTGCTTCCTTCCGCGATTGTTTCCTGTCGACTGGCATGCAGCAGGAGCACAAGAGGTCTTCCTCTGGGAACCAGACGTCCACAAAAACCACCCATCCCGACAATGGCTGCAACTGTGGTGGGAATATGTTGAGACCACGCTTGATGACGCTTCGGGAGAAAGGGAATCGTCCATGGTCCATGAGTCAATTCTCAAGTGGCCGATACTCCCTGTGGTATTGTCAAAGGAAGGCCCACGAAGTGTCCTCATTCATGGTGGTGATCGCTCCAAGATGGCTATTGTTCAGGACCCAGTGTCTCCTCCAATCGACACGACGGCAGCGCTGCCAAGTGTCTTCAGTAAGCTTGGTGTGGCAACTATTGACCCCACAGTGGTAAACGGGAAGCGGTCAGTTTCCTGGTTGATCAAGTGCGGTATCCTCTTCTCCATGAACCTGGACGGGTTCCTGTCAGCTCTGCAGCACCGTCTGAAGTGTGATAAGCGTGGAAGGAGTGTGGTCCAGTTATTCGCGTCATTGGGTGAGGCGGATCGAGAGGTGTTGGGCGACTTTGTGACCAGTGGAACTCCCGACAGTGTGCGCGAAGCGAACATCAATTTGCTCCGTGATCTTCCAATCTTTCGAGTTCACGGCGATATCAGCAATGACCCTGGTCACTGGTGCTTTCAGTCAATGGCGGCTAATGGCGTTAAGCTACCTGGGAATGATTCCGATCCTCGCATACTCGGATCTACCTTCTTCGTGGCGCCACAAGACAGCAAGGTTCGGTCATTTTTGCGAAAAGCTGCGATCGAGGAGTGGTCGACAACACGTATTCTGATCGAGCATTTTTTCCCGCGCTTGAGTGATGTGCAACATCAAGAACATGGCGAGCAGCTGATCGACTCCGTGGTGCAAAATGCGTTGGTGGAATTACCGTTCCACCAACGTCATAATTCCAACTTCCGCGAAGCGATCAAGTTGATGCCGATCATTCCAACACGAAAGCGGCAACTTCGACGAATTTGCGATTTGTACGACCCAAAGAACCGTGACCTCGGCGAACTTGTTGGCCCGAACAGTTTACCTGACGAGCGATTCTCGGGCGAAGAGCTGGTTTCCACCATGCGACAACTCGGACTGCGTGACAGCTTGTCGTGCCATGCAATTCTGGAAAGTGCCCGATCCGTCGAGTCCCTCGCACGTGAAGCCGACTCTCGTGAGGAAGCACTTAGGAAGGCCCAAAGTCTGCTCACAGTCGTAAATCGCTCCTTCGACGAAATGGCGTTGGGCTTCCGTGAGCTTGATGGCGACGCAAGCACGGAGACCGTGGACAGATTGGAAGACATCACGGACGAGTTGCGAGTGATAAAATGGCTACCTGTCCACGGTGCTCCACTGGTGCGTTTGATGCCATGGCGGAGCGCTACAAGAACAGACAGTATCTGCCTTGCTTCAGCGACAACCACCAGACCTGAAAAAGATGCGGTACGTAGTCGTTTGGCGTTCTTTCTGGTCTTGATGTCACGCTAACCACTCCTATTTACTTGCGCAGTGGAGTTGCTCGTCTACTCACCATATTCTCAAGGGCCAACTGAACTCCGAGGTTCTTATCGCAGCATTCGGGTGGAACGACACGATGGAAGCCATCACTGCTGCCGCTCAACTAGCCGCGATCGGTGAAATGTGGGGCTCGTCGATTCACGACGACATTACGTCGCCAGGTTTCAGGCTTTTGGTTCAAGAGACACAGAACCTCTACCAAATCTTGGATGCAGCCTGCGGCGATCTCGACTTGATCGATCGACTCCGCGAGACACTCTCAACTGCACCTTGGGTGTGGACCGGAACAGGTTTTGCTACCGTACAACAACTGGCGTTGGAAGCAGACAGCGATCTTGAGCCGTTGTTATTCGCTGCGCCGCCTGAAGTCGTGGTTCCGCGCTCGTTACTCTGCGCGCTTGGAGTAAAGGCTCACTTCGAGCCTGTCGACTACCTCGTGGCTCTGCGGTCGCTCTCCGATGCGGGCGAGGTGTTGAAGCCTGAACAACAACAAACGTGCCTCAAACTTCTGCAGCTGCTCGCGGATGCAGTTTCCAAGGGAGTGTCCACCGACTTCGCCTCCACTGGCCTTCTGCTGCTGGATGACACGAATCGAGTTGTGTCGGTTCGCGATCTCGTCTATGACGACATGGAATGGAATGAATCCTCAGACGCTCGACGCGGATGTCGATTCGTGAATAGGAGTGTTCCGCGCGACGTCGCGTTCACACTGGGTGCCAAGTCTCTCCATTCTAAGCTCGCGGAGACTTCAGTGAGCAGCGTCCAAGTGACTTGTCCCGGGTCAAATGCGTTGAAGGCCATTCTTCCGAAGCGGGATCGGTGGTTTGAAGCATTCTTCTCGGAAATCCTTCTTGCCGTTGAGCGTTTTGGCGGTACACAGGTCGAATTTTTCGCGGACTTCCGCAAGCATCCAGCCCAGCGTATCATCCAACCATCATTCGAGACCCTTCAAGAAGAAGCGATATGTGTGCACATCCACAACTTGGTGCTGTCGACGCATGACGTGAATGCACTCTTCGCTGGAGAGATGTCACGTCCAGGCCTCTTGACCGGATTCGTCTTCTCAGATTGTCTTCAAATTCTGAGTGGCGACGGGCTTTACGTGATGGACCCAACTCGCAGCTTTCTCACGTCAAGCGATGCTGCCTCATCCAACTATGGTGCCGCACGTCGTTACGATATTCTCAGTGAAGAGTTCACAAGGTATCCAGACCAGCTGCTGCCGTTCTGTACACTTCCGTCGTGCCCCGGAAACATCAGTGGAGGCATGCAAAGTACGCTTCTTCGCTTTCCGTGGAGAAAAGAAGGATCGTCGCTTTCCGGGTACACACTGTCACCGAATGGTGTGGAGAAATTCATTCGATACGTCCGCTCGGAATTGGCAGATTGCTTGGTCTTCACCGAGTCTGTGCATCGAGTCTCGTTGTGGAGTGTCGGCAAGGGTTCCGAGTTCGCAGTTCATGCTCATGGCGAGGCATCACTTTTGTCGCCTGATGTGACGTTGACGAGACGAAATTCAACTCGCCGGAACAACGAATGGAAGAAAAAGTTCTCGTTCCACAGCTTTTTCAAAGCTCCAGTCGTCCCAGAAAACCAAGTCGAGTTCCTGATCAACCTGGAGATTGAGAACAAGCGCTTCAAAGACACGTGGCTCGTCTCAGACATTATGGCTGCTGGAAGGACTCGTGATTTAGCTGCTACACCAGTTCATGAGGTTTTGAACTCGATTCCTTACGCTGGTGTTGCCTGTCGTCTCTTCCGCAACGGAGACATTGCTCCACCGGTACGAGGCAAGTTGTTCAAGATCGTGAAAACCAACCAAGATATCGGGCTTCCTATCCATATCAATGGATGCTTCAAGAAGCACCTTGGTGACAGCTGTACGGAGTTCAACCAAGCGCGTTCTGCGATGAACGACGAACAATCAATCTCTACGCATTGGAACCGGGTGCTTCTGGAAGACGGTGTGGTCGAAGCGTACGCGAAACTACTGCAATCAGCCAAGATCAAGTTCGAGAACTCGGTGCCAAAAGCGTTCTATAGAGTGTGGCCATCTGCGGTGGAGGTAAGTTCGACGTTGCAATTCGGGACGGATGCGTGTGTGGGGCTTAATCTGACACACTGCTGCTGCAAACATGGCCTGCAGGCGTCAAACTTCGTCGCTTCTCAGACGCAGCTGCTTTTGTACCGCAAGTTGGATCTTCAACAGTTCTTCTTGTGCACCGACGGCGTGTTCAGATCACTCGGTGGTGGATACGTAGTGGACATGGCTGGCATGGACCTCCAGGTAAAGTGACGAACTCATATCTGCAGTACGTCGCACCTAGTCTGGAGGGTACTAATCCTGTTTTCCACCCAGGTTGTTTCTTTCGCCCAGCTCAACTTCCCATCGTTTGACATACCAAGCGCGATTTTGGATGATGCGAGAAGGCTTCTTCCACTCCGCGTGTCTTCGTTGTCACCAAGAACGATGCGGCGTTTCCTGCGGAACTTCCCCATTGCCGATCTTCACGCAAGCATGTGCTTATCTCTGCTGGAGTACTGCTTGAGCGATATCACGTTTCCGCTGCCAGGCGACACGCATCCAGTATGGGCTGAATTCCAAATCCTTCCTCTACTTCCACTGCAGAACGGATCTGTGGGTTTACTTGGGACAAGTCAACGCGGGCGCTATGTGCTCGCGTCCTTCAACCAAATCCAGTTGCTATCACCACTTGCGAACACGTTCGTTGCGCTTGAGGCTCGTCAGCGACTGCACGCATACTTCTCCGATCCCAGATTTGTCGCGCAAATGGGCCTGAGCCAGTTCTCCATCAAGACACTGTCGGATAACATCCACAGGGTTCTCCCATCGGCGTGGAAAGATCGAGCCGTCGTTGACTGGATCCCCGAATCCGACTCAAGCCATGTGACGCGTGTGTGGATGTACCGGTTCTGGAATGAAGTACGCTTTGAGCGCCGATCACTGCAGTACTTTCGAGACTGGCCGCTCATTCCAGTTCAAGGTTCGCGATTGCTATCGTGTGGAAGACCAGATGCAGCAGTGTGCGTATGGGACAAAGCCATCGATCGAAGTCTGCGAGATCGTCTCAGTGCGTCATTCGCGAACGACGTTAGAGAACACGAGAAGAAGCTGATCGAGTTTGAAGCAGAAAGAAAACGCCTGCGTGAGCTGGCCGCCGAAAAGTTGGTCCAAGAAGAGAGACAAGAGCTTTTCCATGAGGATACCGCAGAGGAGCAAGAAGAGGTGGCATTCGGCGATCCCGATGATGATGACGACCAGCCGGATGACAGCGATGATATCATTCTTGAAGCGGACGTGGAGAAAATTGACAGTGCGGAGGCTGTGGTGGATGCCAACATCGGCACTGGCGAAGGAAACAGCGATATCGAAGGTACCAATCGCGGCGAGCCAGCTGTAGAAGCCTACGCAGCTGGAAACGGAGAGGCTCCTCATCAGGACCAGCTACCCATCGATCCTCCAGTAGGTGCACTTGCTGTCGGCGCTATCGTTCAAGGAGGAGCGGAGTACTGCTCCCGAGAGACTCTGCACAAGTTGTTGTTCCGTCTGAACGCACCGCTTCTCGAATTGGCGTACCTGGAGGACCAAGAGTCAGACATTATCCCGTCCTCCCGAGATGCGGCGATCGTTGTTCTTGATGGGATTTCATCTGCGGATCCAGCCATGATGACATGGCCGACTTTATCAGCGGAAGAGGCCACTCAACTGGCAGAATACTTCGGTGACCACAGTGCACGACACGGAGGCTTCAATCGGATGCATCTCGATCGACTGAAGTGTCTTCCAATCTACGTGAACATCGGTGGCGTACCGTGCGCATTAGATCGTGGAGAGCACTTCCTCGTGCCTGCAGAGGTCGATCTCACTGCTATTCCGCTACCTCCAAATGCCAGAGACCGCTTCATGTCACCAAATCCTCGGCTTGCTGCTTTCTACAAAGATCTCGGCGTCGAGGATATGAGCTACGGAAAATTGCTGGTGTCTCTACTCCCATTCTACGCCGAGATGTTGCCGGACCAACAGGAGGCCATCCTCCGACTGATCAAAGAGAGCTGGCAGTCGCTGCGTGGGGACGCAGAAGTCGTCCGGATGCTCCGCTCGACACCTCTTTTTCTGAGCGAGGATGGCTCGTACAAGTGCGCGGACTCATTTCTCGACCCTCGTAACAAGGTGCTGAAGGTTCTGTACGACGGCGTCCAGGGCATGTTTCCAAGCAATCCGATCCACTCGTCCGACGAGTGGCTGAATGTGATGGCTGAGATTGGCCTACGGTCCGAAATCACAGTGGACCTGTTCCTCGAGTGTGCACAGCGACTGGAGAGCGTGTTCGCCAACAAAGCTTCTCTCTCTGTTCAAGACGAGGCAAGTGTCAACGCGCTCCACGAATTTTTCCTCAAGAATTTCGACAAGTACGATCGCTCCCGAGCATTCTTCGAACGAATTGCCTCGATTCGTTTTGTGCCAGCCATCCGTTACGAGAACACAGTGAATGTGCAAGGCGAGTCTGGAGGGATGAGTTCACGTACAGTTCTCACGACGTACGCAAAGTGTGCCACGCCGGACGATCAAGCACTCGCCTTCTCCAGCTTACCGATTCTGGCGACGTCAGCGCTGCCACCTCGAGTTTTGTGGAGTCGCCTGGGACTACAATCCCCACCTCCGAAGTCAGTCGTCCTCGAGCATTTGTTCAACATCGTTGAGCGTGCGTCACAATCTACCATTGCAGAGTCGTGGTTGTTCTTCATCCCCGTCGTGGACGTCTTTCAGGCTCTGTTCAAGTATCTGCAAGACGAATGGGATCATGTGACGAGCGAAGAGCGCGTGAGACTCACCAACACACCGATCATTCCTGTCGACTCACATCTCGTCAAGGGCAATCGGCTGTTCTTCCACTTGGCGGAAAACCTCGCGCCGTTGATGTATGAAGTGCCCCGCGCATTTGGGGCGTACGATAGACTGTTCCGTCAGCTGGGTTCCAAGGACACGCCGGACGTCCATGACTACGTGCTTCTGTTGCGTGATCTTCACGAGGAGTGTGGTGGCAGTGCGCTGAACCTGAACGAGCTACTCAGTGTTGTGCGTGTGGTGAATCTACTCTCCGACAGCATTGCAGAGCAAAACAACACGCTGTCGACCGAAGCGTTGCAGCAGTTGTACCTGCCATCGACTGAGTCTGTCATGTGCCAAGCCCTTCAAATGGCCCACAATGATGCTCCATGGATCTGTACGCGAGTCAATCTCGCCGAGCTACAGGTCGTTCACCCGCGCGTGACTCCAGAACGCTGCAGTGCGCTGAGTGTGAAAGGTATCAGCCACGTCGTGTCAGAAGAGCTGGAAGCGGATTCTGCAGTGGATGTGCGCGTCCAGCAACCTCGCGAGGTTCAGAACATGAACGCCATCATTTCCTCGCAGCCGTTTGGTAATGGCTTGCGTACTATCATCAGTGTTCAACAACAGAAGTCTGCAAGTGCAAGCAGCATCGACTTCGAGGATTTAGATCGACGCATCGTAGGATTGGCGAGGTATCAAATCCGGGCAGTCGACACTCTCAAGTCTCGGTTCATTGCGAAGCTCGGCCATCCCTTGCGACGTGTGGATGTGACGAAGGTATCCGTGGCAACTGGTAGCATCACATTCGTTGACGAGAAGAACAAGACCATCTATCTCGCAGTGAAGACGCTCGAAGCACACCAAGGAGTGCGGATCACTCAAGTCGTGGCGAGCTGCATGAATCAGCACTTGGGTGGCTTCGTGCAAGATTGCTCGGCGTTGGAGTCGATTCTGAGTTGCGATGCGGTCGACATCCAGCCAATGCTGCGGTTCCTCCACATCCATGAAGACCCCACGCTGATCATGGAAAACCTTCGAGGTTCGTCGGGCGAGCCGCTCTGTGAGAGCGACCTACGTGCCATCGAGTTGGCGCCGCTTAGATCATTCTATGTGGGCGAGGTGGTCGCAATCGAATGTGACGGCGAGCTGCGTTATGGGAAGATTTTGAAAGAGAAGAGCTCGGCCAGTGGCATCAGCCAATTCGAAGTGCGCATTCGTCAGACGGAGGTGAAGTGGTACCCTGCGACGCACATCTACAGCTTCAAGTCATCGCGAGAGCAGGCGCGACCAGGAGTGGCGTCGCTGCACAGTCGCAATCGTGCCTTTGTGGAAAGACTCGAGCTTCACGGAACTACGCACCTCCCAGCCGTATCTAGCGAAGGCCCCGCATCATCTTTGCCACCGTCAGTTGTTGTCCACGGAGCCGGTCCGATCCGTGCGCCTGAGGCCGTGCCAGCCGTAACTGTTGTCTCCGCGGTGAACGATCTGCTCTCAAAGCTGAATTTGTCGCTGGACACGACCTACGAAGAGCTGATTGCTGAGAACCAGCGCCTCCAACATCGTCTGGATCAGGCTGAAGAGGGTCGTCGGCTGGCATCTTCACAGGTTGAAGATGCGCTCCGCGAGAAGAAGGACGCACAGGATTCGCTCACATGCATGATCTGCCTGGAGAACAAGGTCGACCGCGTGCTGATCCCGTGCGGCCACATCTACTGCGGTGGCTGCGTTGGCCAGTTGCCTCGTCAGACGTGCCCAGTGTGCCGCCAAGCCATCTCCGCGACGTCGACGTTCCACGTGCCATCGTAGCTCTTCTCCAATTTTGCCACCAGCGTCCATCACGATGGAGATGGCTACATGCGTATTTTACATGTTTCCCAAAGAGTGCTTCCCAAATTTTGGTAAAGTTCCGTTTTGTTTCAAACTTACTCTGATATATTGTAGTTTACGAGATTGTGGGAGTGCCACATTCGAATCTGGACCACTGTGTAGCTCCTCGAGTCATTCTCCACTTGTTTCCGCCATCCTCTGGGAAGGAAGCCAAAGGATTAAGCGACCACGAGCGAGCCATGTTCAGCCTCGACGCGCCGCTGCAGCCGGCGATCGACGCGTTCGTGAACCCTGAGAACGACGAGAATGTGCACAAGACGAGCCTCAACACGGTGGTGATGCAGGTGCACCGCAAGGTGGCGGTCGAGTCGCTCATCCAGTCGCTCGGCGGGCACCTCACGAGCACGGACGACAAGGTCCGCACGCGCGCCACGCTGCTGCTGGCCGAGGTGCTCACGCGGCTGCCAGAGCTGCCGCTCACCACCAGCGCCGTCCAGCTGCTCATGAACTTCTTCTCGGACCGCCTGGCTGACTACCCGAGCGCCAGCGCGTGTCTGCAGGCGCTGTTGGCGCTGGAGTCGAACCACACGAAGAAGATCGCGAGCGCCGCGACGACGATCGAGCTGATCCAGAAGATGATCAAGGCCCTGCACGTGCCGCAGCTCGGCCAGGCCATGCGCCAGCAGTGCTACAAGCTGATGCAGCTCGCGCTTGGCCAGCAGGCTGTCGTGAAGGTGCTGACTGCGCAGCCAGAGCAAGGCTTGGCCTTTGCGCAAGCGTTTCTGAACAGCATGGAAGGCGAGAAAGACCCTCGCAATCTACTGCTGTGTCTGCGCATTGCGCGCGAGCTGATGGTGTCGCTGGCGAGTGTGTTCGCGGCGTATGACACGGTGATCCTGCAGCAGTACTTCGACGTCGTGTCGTGCTACTTCCCCATCACGTTCACGCCACCGCCAAATGACCCGTACGGAATCACGTCCGAAGAGCTCATCACGTCGCTGCGTAAGGCCTTCTCTGCCTCGGACCTCGTGGCGCGTCACGTGCTGCCGTTTCTGCTTGAGAAACTGGCGTCGACTGTCGTCGAAGCCAAGCTCGACTCGATTCAGACGCTCGTGTTCTGCTGTGAGTCCTACTCTATTAACGTGACGCTGCTGCACTTGCACGCAATCGCGACGGCGCTGTACCATGAAGTCATCAAGGGCGAAAAGAAGGAAGTCATTGCAGTGTCGCTGAACGCGATTTCCCGTTTCTCGGGAACGATTGGCCAGGCCAAGGCCAAGGGCGACAGTGGTGCAGCGTACGCGTGGAACAAGTTCGTCGTCGAACTCACCAAGCGTGCGACTGACGACCTGAGAGGCAACGCCGTGGACTCGCTGGCGAGCGTGTCGGCGGGCCAGGTTCTGGCAGCGATCGGCAAAGAATCAGTGCCTGGTTTCAGCCACGTGCTGGAGCAATCTGTTCCGTTGCTCCTCCAACAGTTCACAGAGAGCTTGGGCTCGCCATCCAAGGTCGAGGCTGCTCTCGGTCGCGTGCTGCTTCTCGTGAACACCATCGACCAAGAAATTGACCAGTCCGCGTCCGCTCAGCCGATGCGACCGCATGCCCAAACGTTGATTGACACCCTTGTCGGCTTCCTGCGCAGCTTTGCCGAGAAGAATGAGACTGGAGCCGTCCACGCGAAGTCGAAGCGCCTGGCGCTTGAAGCTCTGAGTCATTTAGTCACGTACCCACCGTCGCCTATCGTGGAAACCTCGCAAGTGCAGTCTCTGCTGCAGCTCTTTACGGACTTTCTGCTTTACGACCGAAGCAAGGAAGTGCGCGACGAGTGCCTGACCAGTCTCAAGGCCATCTCGACCATCAAGCGCAAGCAGATCGTGCAGCAGTATGCTGGATTCGTGATGGAAATCTGTCTGGCCAAGCTCATGGACGTGCTCACGCTCCCAGCGACCAACCCGGCAATCGAACAAGTGCTCGTCTCTTCGAGCCGTTCGCACGACGAGTTCTTCCAGGAAGTTCTGCTCGCGATCACTGAATTGTGTCGTCAGGCGTCCATTTTCCAGGCGACAGTCGTGCGTCTCGTGGATCTTTGCATTTCGATGCCTGCCCAAGTGTTCCCCGTGTCCAACACCCAGCATGTGAGTGGTATCATTGACGCTGTTGCCAAGATCGTGGAACTGAACGCAGAGGAGAAGGAGAGCATGGAGTTCTGTATCGCGCCTGGAACGAGTGCTCCCATCGTGCTACGTTTGCTGACGGCGGTCGCCAACACTGCTGCGGAAGCAGTGAACGCGCAGACTCTTGTTGACGAGACTGTCTTGACGGCGTGCACGCGCGTGTTCCGCACCGTCATGCAGAATGTGTCGCCACAGACGCAACAGCTTCTTGCCAACGAGTCCATTGCCGTCTTCCTTCAGATTCCAGCCCAGCCGGCGTCCCTCCAGCTCGTGCCGTTGTTCTCGGCTGTGATCAAGTCGGCGAACCGTAGTGTCGTGCTGCCAAACGTGTCGCAGGTGATCAACCGCCTGCTCGAGCTCGCTCAATCTGGCGCGACGGCCGCTGCTGTCGCCGCTAGTGGCGCGGTATACGATCCCAAGCGCGTGGAAGACATCTGCCGTGAAGCCGCGCTGTCAGCGGCCAAGTCGCTGGCTTCGATCATCAACAAAATGTCCGACGGTGAAGAGTTTGATGCCTTGATCGAGCTGCTGCTAGAGAAGAAGCTGTCGATCATCGTCCTGAACGAACAGGAAGACCTCCACACTCGCATTGCCGCGCTCCAAATCTATGTGTGGATCGCCAAGGCGCTGGTGATTCGCGGCCACAAGACCCACGCGCCGACGTGTCTGCGTTTCCTGTGCCAGTTCCTCACGTCGACTAGTCCATCGCTGTCGCCAGTGATTCACATGGAGGTTGCCAAGAGTTTCAAGCTACTCGTCAACGAGTTCCCTGACGTGCTCAACCGCAAGTGCGGCGCGAGCATCACGGTACGTGGTACTTCTTGAGCGATCCAACCTTGGTTTCTTCCTAACTCTTCTACTGTAGTTCCTGTATCGCCAGCGCACGTTTGACCTCGTGATCCCGACGCTGCTGCATTTCATCCGCGACGAGATCGTGAACCCTGAGAAGGCCAAGGTCACGACAACGGCGGCTCTGGTCGCGTTCTCGCACGTGATCGCCAGCTCGCCAAAGGCCATGTATATGCCACACCTGGGCAGCATCTTCCCTCTCATGGTGCAAGCCATCAACACAGACAACCGCGAGCTCGGCAGCTCGGCCATCTCAACGTTCCGCGCACTGTTGTTCGAGTCGGTCGAGAGCGTCAAGCCGTTCCTCAAGGACGTGTTCCCAGGTCTGCTCAAGCAGGCACAGCACGGGTACGTTGCGGTCTCATTTACTGAACATGCTCCGATAGAGTGGCTGCTAACGGAATGGTTTTCCTCGTAGAACGGGAGCGTTGGACCGCCACGCTGCGCTCGAGTGTCTCGCCAAGCTCGCGTCCATTCCGTACGAGCTGATCCACCCGTACAAGGAGGCCGTGCTCAAGCACTTAGCCGCGTGCCTCGACGACCGCAAGCGCTTCGTGCGGCACACGGCCGTGCGCGTGCGCAACCAGTGGAGCGTGCTGTAAGGACACCACAAAAAGGCACGAAGGAGACTGTACAGTGCACATAGAGACCCGTGCCGGTAGAATGTCCAGTAGCACGTACGGTAATGGACACCAAGAGACCTCGTAAGGCATGCATTTTGTACCGGTGTGGCGGGTTGGAGTACTGTAATGCATTGAGAGAGAGTTCGCCGTGTCGGTGGAACGTGTGTGACATCAGGAGTGGGTGCGAAATTTCCATGAGGAGCTCCTTCGGAATGTTGGTTTTCCATCTTATCACAGTATATTTACGTACTGTGACACTCGGACACAGAACATTATATATTGATTTAACAAATTGAATCCCTTTGCCCAGCGCACCCAGTGCACCTCTCCATGACGGGCCACCGAGTCGGTGAGTGGGTGGGTTGCGACCGCCGGGGACTCAAGTCACTTCGCCGTTTACGTGACGGACACGAGCAGCTCCCAGCACGCCGTCCCCCCTCACAGCCATCTATCTATCCATCTTGTGTGTGGATCTCTCGGTCTCTCTTGCGACGTGCGACTCGTGACAGCGTCGGACTCGCCCGTGCCTCTCTGACTGAACTCCTCGCCTCCCACTCCAACGCACACAGCAGTCGCTCCCATGCGTCCCTCTGTCTCGCAGCGACGCGCGACGACCGACGGCTCGTCCGTCGTGGCCGTGGACTTCACGGCTCTGTGGAAGGCGGCCAAGCAGCACGACGCGCCGCGTCTCAAGAGCCTCATCCTGCAGGCCAACGCCGCGAGCGGATCGCTCGCGGTCCTGAACCAGTTCCACCCGAAGAAGGGCACGACACCGCTCATGGTCGCGTGCAAGAAGCGCGACAAGTCGTACCGCAACCCGATGCGCAGCGGCGCCGACACGGTGCAGATGCTGCTCGAGTTTGGCGCCGACATGGAGCTCAAGGACCGCCGCGGCGACGGCCACACGGCGCTCCACTACGCCGCCATCTCGAACCACGTGCGAGCTGTCGAGTTCATGATCCACACGGGCGTAAGCGCGTACATTCTGAACGACCACGGCCACGCAGCCATCGACCTGGCTCGCTGGCACCGCAGCCGCGACGTGCTGGACGTGCTCACGCAGCACACGCGCATCCACCACGGCTGGCTGTATGTCAAGAAGATCCACGACCCGTCGTCGTCGTCGCTGCTGCACGTGTGGAAGAAGCGCTGGGCCGTCGCGCTGGCGTGTGACGCTGATCGCCGCGTCGTCGAGCTGTCGCTGTTCAAAGACCGCGACGACATCAAGCCCGTGCACGTGATCCTGCTAAAGCCCGAGAGCCACGCGATGGTCGCGTCGCCCAAGAAGAAGTGGCTCGACCGCCACAACATGTTCCACGTGGACCGCGCCGTCGTGGTCATGAAGTCCAAGAGCAAGCGCCGCTTTTCCCGCGACGAGAGCGAGCAGCAGCGCTGCGAACAGGCCGGAGACGTCGTGCAGATGCAGTTTGCGGCCGAAAACGTCATGGACCGTGACGCCTGGATGGCGATTCTACTCCGACGCCGCGTGCCGCTGCCTGCAAGAGACAATACCATCCCGACGTCCGGCGAGTCGGTCATGTCCGTCCCGGAAGAGTACATGCGCTGGCCGTCGCCCGTGGCCCTGACGGTGCTGCCTGTCCAGTCGCCAACGCAGTACGATCTCTTCGGGCGGCCAGTGGATGCGTCGGCCTCGAGTGCTCCGCCCACACAGTACGATCGCTTCGTGGCCGAGATGCAGACGACGCCACCGTCAGCCCCGTCGTTCATCGGCAGCGTCGACGGGTTCGACGGCAACCCAGCGTTCTACGACCAACTCTCCCACGGGACAGAGTACGACGTGGATACGGAACCCACCCGAGCGAGCAGTGCCCGCGACAGCCAACGAACCACGATTACCGAGCCATTGGACGAGTCCCCACTACGCATCGAGTGCGTGATCTGCATGGACGCCCCGCGTGACGCGATCTGCGTGCCGTGCGGCCACGTCGCCGGGTGCCACCCGTGTCTGCAGCGCCATGTGACTGAAGGCCACTCGTGTCCGATCTGCCGGGGCTACGTGCACACCGTGATCAAGATCTACGAGTGCTAGAGACTCATGGTAGATTAAAGGTGGAGTATGGAACTTGTGTGCTTGTAGTAAGTAACGGGGGTTGTATTGGTATTTGGCAAACTACATGCATGCATCTACTTCGTACGTATGGGGTTTGTACTGTGAGTCTGTCTATCCGCGCAGGTTCTTTCGCTTGCCGACGTTCGACTTGTACTTGTTCACAGCGCTGCGCTTGTTGCGCTTGGCCATGAGCTTCGGGTCGAGAGGAATGTACGCGTATGGCTCGAACTTGCCCTTCTTCTTGACGTCACCGCCGGCCTTCTTGGATCGGAACTCCTTGCCAGCCTCCATTGGCTCCTCGTCGCCACGGCCACGCTTGCGGCCAGGACCACCCTTGCTCTTGTCGTTCGACTTGCTCAAGCCCATGCGTTCCAGCTGAGCTGCCACGTCGTTCTTGATCGCCTCTTCGTCCTCCGAGTCGCTGTCGCCACCCATCTTGTCATCACGGTCATCCTCGATAATGAATCTGATCATCCAACAACCACAACAGTCAGTCAATAAATCCATGCATGCATCCGTCAGCCACAGTGGTGGTATGAAGTACGCACCGTCCGTCCTTGGCAGTAGGCAGGTCAATGTCGTCGTCGTCCGAGTCGTCGCCCTGGCGAGCCGCACGCACGTTCTTGACGGCGGCGTTCGAGTCCAAAAAGTCCATGATCTCGTCGCCATCTTCGTGGATGCGCTGAGCCGCACTCTTGAGGGCCTTCTTCTTGTTGACGAGCTCCTTTTTCCGTCGCAGCGCCGCGCGGAAGGCCGCGTTCTCGTCGTCTTCGTCGGCCGCACCACCATCCAGGTCGTCGTCATCGTCCGAGTCCGCCATGAAGTCCTCAAAGTTCTTCGACTCGGCCTTCTTGGTCTCGCGCTCGTTACGGAACTGCTCCTTCTTCTTGTCCTCACGCTCCTTGGTCTTCTTGATGTGCTTGATGAGAGCACGGTCCTCAACGGGCACCAGCGCCGCGACCTTTTCGTAGCCGTACTTGCGACACAGCTTGATGAGAATGATACGCGTCTTGGCACGGAAACGGTTCTTGCTCTCACCGATCCAGATGAGCAGTCCGTTAATGATATCCGGCAGGAACTCCTCGAGCTGGTCCTTGGTGAGGATCGCGATACCGAGCTTCATGAAGCCCACGACGCTCTTGATCACCTCACGGGCCTTTTCGTGGAGCAGCATGAGCACGGTCTTGAGAAGCTGCGGCATCATAGCGACGACGCTGGCGTCCTCACGGCCGAACTCGAAGACGACACGGCTCAAACACACCACAGCGGCACTACGCATGTGCGGCGTACGAGCAGCCAAGCCACCGAGCAGCATCTGCACGTACTGGGCCAGGCCGTTCTGTGGCTCCTTGCTGCGCAGCAGGTTGGCCATACCGACGAGAAGCTCGAAAGCGGCCTCACGGGCCTTGCCGTTGGCTTCCTTGGTACAAAGCATGATCTCACCCACGAGGTTCGGGATGAGCTCGCTGTCGCTCGAGAGCGAGTCGACGTGGAGTTCCATGGCGCGGATCAAGTGGACAAGACAACGCAGACGCATCTTCTTGGCTGGGATCGAGCACGTAAGCAGCGACTCGCAGATCGACTCAGTCATGTCCTTGAGGTTCGACTCCGTGGCCATGAACTCCGAGTGGTGGTCGCAGATGCTCACGAGCACGGCGTACGCACGCTTCTGCATTGCACCGTCCGTATCGTCGAGCAAGTACGGCTTGATCACACGGTACAGCAGGTTGATGTTCTCCATGTCCATGTGCGAGACCAGCGCCGTGGCCAACGCGAGCTGGCTGTGGGCAATACGCTTGAGCGTCTTTGGCGACTTGTTGGCGTTGCGCGGGTTCGACGGGGTCTCACCGGCCTCCAGACGCTTGGCGTCGGTCGACGCCTCAAGGAGCGACTGCATGATCTTACGGAACGTCTGCGCGACAAACGCCTCCTCGGCAAGCGACGCGAAGCCCTGGATCGTGTCCAACAGAGTCTGGATCTTCTCCGTGTCCTTCTCTGGATCAGCCTCTTCGACCATCGTGATGAGCAGTGGCAGGTAGCGGCTCGCGTACTTGCCCAGAGCAGCGCGGTCGGCTGCGAGCTTCTCCTCATCGATCTCCTCCTCATCCTCGAATTCCTCTTCTTCCTCCTCGTCCTCCTCGTCATCGTCATCGTTCACGTGGGCAATCGAAGTCACAACTCGCGTACGCTTGACCAGAGCCTGGAGACCCTGGCACACGACGAGACGCAGCTCGGGGTAGCGCTTGTCCGCCATGGCGTTGGCGAGCAGCTTGGCGATCTTCTTGAAGCTGGTGTCGATGTCCACACAGTTGGCACAGAACGTTGGGAACAGGTTCCAGATCTGCATGGTCAGCGTCTGGAACTTCTTCGCGGCGAGTGGCGTGACATTGTCGGCACGCGACTTGGCTTCGCACTGACGCGCCAGTTCCAGCAGCGAGCTGGCGAAGAACTCGAGCGTGCACGGGTACGAACGAAGGGCGTCCTGGAACACTGGGAACAGCCACACACGCTTCTCGTTGATGATATCCGACGGGTGGGTGATCGGCACGATCTCGAAGAACTTTTCTGGGCCGATGGCTGCAACCGCGGCGCCAGCGACCTGCGAGAAGAGCTCGAGCATCGTGTCCTTGGCGCTGCCGCCTTCGCGCGCCGCCATTTGTTCAGAGGCCTCATGGAGCTCACAGCACGTGAGGAGGATCGGGTGAAGAGCTGGCGAGCTCGCCTCGCCGTAGAACTCGAACAGGTTCGCGAGTAGCGGGAAGATCTTGCTCCACGCACTCTGGAAGCGCAGCGTCATGAGCGACTGCACGGAGGCGAGCACTCGCGCAATGTCGGTCGACTCGGCCTCGTTCACAAGAAGCTCGGCAGGCACACACTGCGTGAGCAGAAGCAGCAAGCTCTGCGCGGCCTGGGTCTGGACGTAGTTCTTGTTGGTCTCGAGGTGCGCGCACACGGTGCTGACCACGCGCGGCAGCAGCTCACGGCCCTTTGGCTCGTTCAGAGTCGACAGACGCACGAGCGCAGTTTCCAAAATGCTCACAGCGTGGATGGCGACGTCGGCGTCGTGGACCGTGCTGTGCGTGGAGTTGAGAACACTGGTGAGGATCTTCACAAGCGCATCCTGCGTGAGCTTGGAAGTAGGAGCCGACGCGAGCGCATCGAAAGCCTCGTACGTGACCAGACGCAGGTTCTTGATGGACGAGTTGAGGAACTTGGTGAGCGCATCGACCAGCGACGCCACGACCTTGCGCTGCAAGAACGGTAACGCGACCTTGAGAAAGGCAATGAGCGTGATGAGACGCGACTCGTCCTTGGACGTCGAGGCCGCGAACACGTTCTCAGCAAAGCTGGCAATGTGAGTCGAGAGCGTGTCGCACTGGTTCTCAGCGTGGAGCTCGAGCACATCGGCCACGAGGCGCTGCGCATTCTTACGGATCTTCGGGCGAGGGTCCGTCGCAAGTGTGAGCAGGAACTGGAACGCGCGCAGCAGCTCCGGACGGCTCCAGGCCGACTGCGTGGGCTCCTGCGCGAGCAGCACGAGTCCGAGACACGTCGCAGCCGAGCGGATCGACGCGCTGTTGGCCTCGGACGCAGCGTCCTGGAGCACCTGCTGCAAGATCTTGGCGACGGCGCTGAACTTGGCGCGCAGCACGGCCTCGGACACGAAGGGCAGCACGGTGGCCAGCAGCTGCGTGATCTCGTGCTGGTGCGTGGCGTTGGCGGACTCGAGCGCCGTCATGAGCGCCGCGAAGTACTCGGTCATGGACGGCCGCGCGCCGGCATTTTTGCCCTGGCGACGGTCGACGATCACGTCCTCAATGGCGCTGAGCACGACACACAGCTTGGCCTTCTGCGGGTGCTTGCCGCCGGCATGTTGGCGCAGCTCCACGAACGGGTCCATGCTTGCTGCTGTCTGACTTTACTGCCGAGAAAGAGATGCAGCCACTTGCAAGCAGTAGAGCTCGGGCCAATGCGTGTCAACGATGGCTGGAGCACAGCTCACCAGACCAGGCGAAAGGTCGAAGAGCTACACTCCATTGAGTTTCGTGCAACCTTCGCGCAACTTTGTCACCTGTGTTAGCAACTAGCAACATGTTCCTAACATACTGGGAAGCTTAAGTACGCATATCGGTTTTTAGAGGGAGACGTATGGTGGATTTCGTACTTATGCGGGATTGACCACTGCCGCCGACGTACCTCTCCTCCGGTCGGAAGCAGACAAAGTCTCAGCAGTCCGCCTGAAGCGAGAACGGGCGCCGTGACCATGGGCTCGCCACGCGCGCGATCGACGCGTCTCTCGCTGTGCTTGCTCGTTTCCATCGCATGGCTCACATGTGCGCTTGGAGCCCCCGAAGCAGCGGCCCACGGCGAGGCCGTGATGGCCAGCAAGGCGCCTCTAAAGGCCAAGACAAAACTGGCCACGACCAAGCCCGTGGTGGCGTTCACGGCCAACAAGCCGGCGCAGAGCCGCTTCGCGTACGTGACGGTGCACTACGAAGGCACGAGCCGCGACCCGGAGTACGTGCTGGGCGTGCAGGTGCTCATGCAGAGCATCAAGCTCACAGGCACACAGCACGACCTCGTGGTGCTGGCCAGCGACTCGGTCTCCGAGGCCAGCAAGAAGCTGTTTGCCGAGATCGGATGCCGCGTGATCGACGTGACGAACATCGACAACCCGTTTCTCGGTGGTACGCTCAGCAACAAGAACTTTATCTACACGCTCAACAAGCTCCACGTGTGGAACCTGCTCGAGTACGAGCGCGTCGTGTACCTGGACGCCGACAACGTGCTGATCCGCAACTCGGATGAGCTCTTCCTGTGCGGCCACTTTTGTGCCGTGTTCATGAACCCTTGCCACTTCCACACGGGGCTGCTCGTGGTCTCGCCCGACGCCGACGAATACCAGCGGCTCCTGCAGGGACTCAACCACCAGGAATCGTTTGACGGCGCCGACCAAGGATTTCTGTCGTCCATGTACAGCCAGGCACTGCGACGAGCTCCATTGTTCGTACCAGAGAAGGCCAAGCAACTGTCCACGTTACCCAAGGGCATGCGACTCTCGGTTGGCTACAACATCAACCACAAGTACTTCTACGAACAGTACCACTGGAAGTTGTTTTACTTGCGCCACTTCGCCTCCATGACGTCGCCAATCAGCCCAGTCAAGGTCGTCGTCGAGTCGGCGCGTGCTATCCCTGCATTGACGGTGGGCTTCCCCATGGCCCCCGTGCTCAAGCCGTGGTACTGGTGGGCGGCGTTCTTCATGGACCTCCACGCGATCTGGCACGACATCCGCGCGACATTGCCATCGACTCAAGAGCTCTACGGTATGGAGGAAGCCTTCAAGACGCTTGCTGGATTCGTCAGCTGGATGGCGCTGCTCACCGCATTGCTGTACGGGTTGAAGCTGTGGCTTCCAATGCGTGAACTCCACACCAAGTGCAACGAGGTGCACATGCGCCACAACACGTGGGCGACGCGCGGCTACTTGGCGATGCGGATCGCGCTCGTGCTCATCGCTGCCCGGTATTCTCCTGTTGGCGTGCACCGCCTCGCACCCGTCCACTACGGCTACACGATCACGATCCTCAAAAACGTGCTGCTGCTGATCTACACGGCATGCGTGATCTCCAACTTCTGGTCACCAGTGCAAGCCATCTCGATGCCGCCTGTGCTTTACGTGACCAAGTTCTGGGGCTACGTCGCTGTCACGCTCGTGGTCGAGTTCGCCATCGTCTGGCTCAGCACGTGGCAGGTCTTCTCGAACATTCTGTGGAGACTGATCATTATCTCGCTGGCACTCATCGGCTGCGGCGCGTGGCAAGTCACGTTCTTGAAGCTGTGTCTGAAAGCAGAGTTTGGCGGCAAGAAGGAGCGGCTGCGAAGTCTGTAATCACGCTACATTCAGTCAGGGGAAACGCCAAGCAGTGCAGTGAAAGGAGGTCGGAGCACAAGCGTGATGAGAGGAAAAGGTCACGAGACGGTATTTATCGAACGAGCGATTTCGTCGAAGCACGCCGACGTAGAGATGGTTGACCACATGATCTCCGGAAGCACTGCCGTATGCACAGAGAAATACCATAATAGAGTTGTTTTTGATACATTCCACGCCTCGCTACCTTGTACTCTCACGTCGACCACAGCCGCAGTGTGCAATCGGAACTGGACGATGCCAAGAAGCGCCCGCTTGGCTCGAACTTGACCGACTACGAAAGTCAAATTTCAACATCAGCATCCCCACACAATACATCAATCAGTAGTAGTGGTGCTTACCTGGACAGGCCCATCATGTCCTTTGAGCTCGGCGATCTGCTTGTCGGTCTTGAGGCTGAAGATCTTGATCGTGCCATCGTCACTCGCGGCCGCGACGGTCTTGCCGCTGCGGTCGAACGCCACACTGTTAAGTGGGTGCTGCCCACCGTCTAGCGTGGCTCGCTCGGCGACCATGCGCACGTCCCACACTTTCACGAAGCCGTCGGCGTCACTGGATACGATCGTGTCGCCCTGCAGCGCGAAGCTCACGCTGTTGCAGGCATTTTGGTGGCCGTAAAACGTCTGCACGCAGAGCCCCGACCGCATATCCCAGATCGAAATGGTCTTGTCACCGGAGCCTGTGCAGATATTCGTGGTGAAGGGCTGGAAACACACGGCGTTGACCGAGTCGACGTGGCCACGGAGCGTCTTGCGGCACTTGCCCGTGTGCAAGTCCCACAGCTTGCACGTGTGGTCCATGGAGGCACTCACGAGGAAGTCGCCGTCGTGGTGGAACACACTCTCCCACACGGGATGGGAGTGGTCACTGAGCGTGACGCTGCAACACGCGCTGATAAAGTCCCACAACTTGACGGTGTTATCACCCGAGGAGGTGGCGACGTGGGTGCCACGGGGATGGAAATCGATCCCTGCAAGCCAACTGCGGTGGCCCTCACCGCTCATGACAAGCTCGCACTGCGGCACGGACCACAACTTCCACGTCTGGTCGTCCGAAACACTGGCCATAATGGGATTTTTCGGGTGGAACGCGATCGCGGCGATCGAGTTTGCGTGGCCCTGGCACGTCTTCGACAGCTCCATGCGCTCGCCGTTCACAGGCTCAAACCGCTTCTCCAAGTACGGGTTCACGCCGTCCTGAGAGGGTAGCTTGGTCTCACCATGGCCACCCGTGCTAGAGCTACGGCTACCCAGGCTGTCTTGACCTAATGAGCTACCACCGCCAGCCTTCTTCTTTACTGGAGCAGAACCCTTGGGGCCCGACGAACCTGATGATGAGGATGGCAATGGTGCAACGGCTCCCCCCGTTGCGTCGCTGTCACGCTTTGACTTGTGGTTATTGCGACTGCCACCACCAGAGCCGCCTGTGGGATTCAGAGCCTTGAGCTGAGCCTCTAGCGCCTCCGCCTTGGCAACCTGTCGGTCCCTCTCGAGCCTCATGAGCATCTTCTCCTTCATCGAGTTCTCGTACTTGGCCTTGAGTTCCTGAAGCAACGGCTCATAGGCAGCGACGTGCTTTTCCAGCTTCTTAATCTTAGACGCGAGTGCCTCTTTCTCCTGCAGCACACGCTGGTGGTGCATCGTGTGGACGTCTCGTTGCTTGCGGAACTTGTCCCACGTACCCTTGGCCTTTTCCGTGATCTGCCGCGTCTCATCCAGTTGCTTCCGTAGCTCTTTGACTTGATCGTCGAGGAACTGGTTCCGCAAGTAGATATCAGGCACAACGCCCACGTCGTCCTCTTTCAGCTTGCCCTTGGAAATGAACTCGTACCACTCGTGGTTGAACATGTCGAGTGTGCGCGCCATGCCGACCTTGATGAGGAAATTGCGGATGAAATCGTCCACGACGGACGGTCTCACTTGCGTGTGCAGTCGTGGCAGTGAGCTGCTCGCTGCAGTCGGCGACGTCGCAGCCCCTCCAGATCCACCACTGCTGTTGTACTTGGAGATTGACGGGAGTGAGGACGATGCTCCCAAAGCCAGTGCCTCGCCTCGGTCTCCTTCACCAGCTCCGTCACGCACAGCAGTGGAGCGATTCAGATTCCGCAGCACGGCCTCGAAATCCTCTTCATCATCGTCATTGTCGCCTAGATCGTCGTCGCCCAGGCCAAGAGCTGCGTCATCCACTGCCGCGTACTGGAAGGACCCGTCGTCGTCTTCATCGTCGGAAAAGTCGACCTTGTCGAGGCGCACGAGATCATCATGGGACGGCCGTCGCTGCGCCGCGAGCTGGTGCGGCGCTGCTCGCTGCTGCTTCATACTAGTATCCTTGTTGCAAATCGAGAAGCCTTGCAAGACAAGGACGCGCCTGTGCCTTGGCTGTTGTTTTCAACCGCCGCGACTTTTCGAGGGCTTCAAAAATCAACCGAGACATTGACCGATATAGCAACAGCAGTGCACTCATTTTATTGCCGTGATCTGTCAGCCGACGCATCACGTTGCTCGCTGGAGTCTGCATCGCTCGTCCCTCGAGCCACCTCGGACTGTGCATCTACGACGGTCTCGTTTATTCTGCCAGTGTCCACACTGCCGTCCGCAGCCTCACTCGAGGCATTGGCCTTGGCCTGTTCCAGCTCTCGCTGCTTCTTCTCCTTCTGCGCCGCCATGAACGTCTCCAGTTGGTGCTTGAGCCGCACCGACTGCTCCTCTGCGGCCTGCTTGGCGTACGTGAGTAGGATCGGGTCCTCGCGCTCCACTTCCATCTGCTTGCCTTCCTTGTAGCCGTCGATGAACGCCACGAGCACAGACTGCGCGACCATAAGCTTGTCAGCGAACCACGACTGCGCGTTCTCCTTGATCACGTCCATGTCCTTCGCCTCCAGCTCTAGCGCCGCGTCGCGGCCCGTCTTGGCCAGATCCATGAGCTCCTCCACGTTGCTGGTCAGCGTCGACATCACGTCCTTCTTACTGCGGTGCTCCTCCACGACCGACTTGACGTTGGCAATCACAGCGTCCGGATCTACTTCGGCCTGCACTTTCTTGAACTCGTCCTTGAGAAAGTCCACATTCGCACCCGCCGTCGACTGGATCTCCTTGATGTTGGCGAGCACCTGCGTGCCTTCGAGCTTCTTCTCAATGGCCGCGACGTTGTGGCTCGCGTTGGTCGTCGCCTGGCCCCGCAGCCGCGCGGCAGTCTCGCGGAACTCCTGCTTGCTCTTCTCGATCTCGGCCTCGTCGGCGTCCTCGAACGACGTCTTGTACTCGCACCACGCGTCGCGGAAATGCTGCCGATGCTCGGCGAAAGTGAACTCCCAGAGGTCGACGAACGTCGGCTGGCGGAGCTGCTCGGCAATGTCCGGCGGGTTCGGCATGCCGGGCATGCGCTCCATGAGCCATGCGTCCAGCGAGCGCAGCGACGTCTGCGTGAGCCGCACAGACTTCTGGAACAGCGAGTACTTCTTCGCCACCTGCGCCGCCATTGTGGCAAGTTGATCGATCTGATGGAACTCTTGGATGTGTGGTGAATGTCAAAAGTGGGTGAGATAGACATACACACCGATATTATCCGGTTGTTTAGGAGAAATTGCCCAACAATTATTATTGGCGAAGAGGTGATAAGAGAATGTGGATTGCTAAGTTATTATTTACACGGCTAGTGCGGCCACGACGGCGGTGATACACAACGTGTTGCGTAGGGACTTCTTGTCGGCGGAGTTTGGTGGGGAGGAGCTCCTCGTCGTCATCGCTCGTTGGTACTGCCCGTTGAAAACCGACCGCAATGGGGCAAAGCGCAACACAACGGGGTGCTCGGGAGTCGCTGTCCCGATGGCGTAGCTAGCTTGCTGCAGTGAACACCCAACCATTGTTTGCTCATTGACGGATACGAGAATGTGGCCACTGGAGACCCCTCGCGCGGCGGCAGACGCGGCCACGTCGGTGACAATAATAGGTGACGGTGGTGGCGTGAAGTCGAGCTCACACGGAGACTTGGAGTCGCCGATAATGCACATCACAGTCGCGAGTTCAAGTCCCGCAATGGGACTGCCGTTCACGCCAATGAGCTCCTGGCCGATGCAGATCGACGGGTTCGTCATCGTGTCTGACAGGTCCTTGATCGCGACAGCGCCGCTGTCCAGCTCATGGAACGTGATGCCGAGCCGCTTCTCCTTGTGCCACAGGATCTTGCTCGGCCCGATCTCATCGACGTACTTGGATTTGCTCCGTTGCAGCGTGATGCCGAGTGGTCCGCCGCTGTACGTGAACGAGACCTCTTCGATGTCAAGTGCGCAGTCGTCGCTGGCGTTGGCCGAGTTGTGGCGCGTGCGCCATTTCGATCGCTGCTCGCTGAAGAAGCCCATAGGGGTAGGAGGCTTGTACGCGTCGATTTGCCGGCGCGTGGGTCGTTTCTGTATGGCGAGTTGGCGGTCCGCCGTTCTGTGCTGTACGAACGGCGGTCACGTAAAAGGTCGGCGGGGAGCTCGTCGATGAGGAGCCAGGTCAAGGTGCCATTCAGTGGGCCTCCGATAGCTGATACTAGACTGACTTGTCTGGTCCATTTCCACACTTGCGTGGGTGCGTAAACCTGTAATAAATGATGCGGGAACTTTCGCCAATGCGGACTGCATGTTACAAACGCATGCGCTGGCAGCTGGCCAAAGTTGTCCTTGTGTACATTACACTGTACAGGGATCGGAGCTCTCTACAAGAGCAACCATAATCATAGGATGAGCCTCCATCACGCTGCTCGCCATCAACTGACCACAATCATGGGCAAGAGTGGTGGGCCTAAGGAAGAAATTCGCAGTAAGTTTACATGTACACAGCCCACGTTCCGTGGATACACTACCGTACAACCGTTTTCATGAGTATGCACCCCAGCATTGGCTGTGCCATGGCACGAGTGCAGCTCCATCCACTCGAAGATTTGGAAGGTGTTGTCTGGCTTCACTTTATGTAGTGAGCACCCTATAAATGATATACCCCAATAATTCATATCACTTAAACGAATTCATAAGTCCCAAAATCCCTTTTCTGATATGATAACCGCTACTTTCGAATGCAAGGCTGGGTAGTGAAAGCAGCCATTGTGGATGATCGCACCGCCACAAGCATTCTGCATCCTCGGTTTTGTGGCTCACATTCACGCCTATAGGATGCTTCAGCATCTTTTCAAAGCCGATGTCATTGTCCACTTGACAGTTATAATCAGGTTTCTTTCTTCTAGAGACGCAGTCATTCCGAACTTCGTCTACCATCATTCCAGGTGGTTGTCCCCACCAAGTGAGGAGCTCCCTCGCGGCGATCTCTGGGCCAGCGTCTGGCCTGGTGGTGGTGCATTGTCTTCTCTTCCCCTCCACACGACAGCACTCTCATTGCCGCTTGCCAGCAACACGCAACTATTACCACCTCATTATGGGCAACGTCGCTGGCTGGCTCACGGGCTGTCTGTTCCCAGAGGAGCAGGCTCCGTGGCACGCCGCCAACTCCGGCGACTTCCGCGGCCTGCGGGACGCCATCGCGAGGCTCACGCCCGAGACGCGACGCTATCTCGAGTGGCGAGACTCGTGCTCCGGACGCACGCCTGTGGCTCAAGCGTCTGCCAAGGGACGGCTCCAGTGCGTGGTCGATCTCGTCCAGGCCGGCGTGAATGTGAACGCCAAGGACTACAAGGGCAACACGCCGCTGCATCTCGCGGCACGCCACGGCCACGCCGATGTCGTTCGCTTCCTCGTCAACAATGTGCAAGTCGTGCCATTCGAGGTGAACATGCAACTCCAGACGCCGCTGGATGTCGCACGAGATCGTCTTCGTCGTCGTGGATGCGACGACACGAGCCACCACGCACCAGGCCGTGGCGCGATTGGATACGAAGCGTGCATTGAAGAACTGGAAAAGAAGTTCTACTTGTACAGCGGCTGGGTGTATGAAAAGACCGACAACCTGATCTCCGCAGTGTCCGGTATCTCGAACCTGAGCTCTTGGAAGCACCGCTTCTGTATCGTGCTTCAACGTGGCCTTCCAGACGTCTTGGAACTCGCTCTGTTCTCGGCTAAGAAGGGCGACCTGCGTCCGACGCTCCCAAGCTCCGTGATCCTCTACCACGTCCAGTCGGGATTCCATGAGACGATGGACGCAAAGTGGTTCAATCGCAAGGACTTCGCATTCACGATCTCAGGAAGCGTGCTGCAACGTGACGGCTGCTGGGAAGAACGACAACGAGCCGCTCCGACCCAGGCCATCGAGCTGGCTGCCATCGATGGCGACGGCTTCCAGATGTGGAAAAGCTTCTTCAGCCACCACGAGGAGATGCTAGCTGCATCTCGATTCAGAGGATCAGCAAGCTACAACGCCCCACCGCCGCCTGCTGCGCCACTGCCACCTCCTCCACCTCCAGCTCCGCTGATGCCCTTCATGAATGACTTCAAGGCGTACCCGGCCGATTACGTGGTCGTGCCTCGCCAGCAGTCCGGAGACAGCTCTCGATCTTCGATCACAACAATGTCGACACTTCGAGACGAAGACCAGGAGGAAGAAGACCTGCGTCGTGCCATCGAGCTCTCGCTCCGAGAGTCTACTATCATGGGAGCCCAGCCTCCACTCCCCGTCGAGGTATCCGCGCCGGCGTGGACGGATGATGAAGCCGAGACTCTGACTGGTGCATGCGCTGGTCAGTCTATTCATTCGCCAACGCATTTCAGTGGATACAGCGGCCATGAAGAAAAGGCACCAGCTCCAGCCACCGAGAGCTCTGGTCGTGTGCCGTCCTACTCGTCCATTGGCGAGTGCGTGGTCTGCTTTGACGGCCCTCAGGCAGCCGTGTGTGTTCCCTGCGGCCACAACGCCGTCTGCATGACATGCGCCGAGGAGATTCTCGAGACTTCGTGTGAATGCCCCGTGTGCCGCCACCCGATCCGCGAGGTCATCAAACTGTACCGTGTTTGATTAGCGCACGAAGCTAATTCCGAACCAAGTTCTCTTGCTAAGTTATACACTTCAACTTCATTCCTCCCTGTGGCCACACGCGGTGCCAAGCCTGACAGGCCGCCATCGATTGTTTATATGAACCATCGAACGCTCCAATTGATCAGATATCAGTGGTAGCAACGTGCTACTTGCAGAGACTCGGCACATGAGAGGCGATCTCGCGTTCGGTGGCGAGCTACTACGTAGTACACTTTACTTCGTACTACGTAGTAGTTACTTGAGATCATGCTGCTGACTTGTCTACAGGCAAAGACCACCAGTTCGTGTCACGACATGAACAAAAGAGACGCTCACGACCGCGGTTGCTGTTGCCTGTCGAGTTAGACAAGCAACTCTTGATCAAATAATCCCCTGAATTGTTCGTGCAATAATAAATTGAGACACATGCATAGCGAAAGAAATGCACCCAAGCGACCTGTACACGCCAACTATTAGCAGTGGTAGATCTTGACGATCTCACGGACAGTCACACGGCACACAGGACACTGCTTCGAGGACCGCAGGAGCTGGTCGGCGCAACTTTGGCAGATCGCATTGTGGCCACAAGGCACGCATACAGTCGACTTGGGGCCATCGAAGCAGATCACACACTCGGTCGTAGCGTCTTGGTCCGGAGAGGCTCTCGTTGTAGCAGGGGATGGGTGATTGATGGCGAGAGGAGACTGTAGCTGCAGTGGTTGGACAATCTCCACACCATCGGGTGCGAGGAGTGTTTCAGGTGAGTAGCTCATGGAGTCGCTAGGGTTCCATGGTGGAGCCGATGCGCCAGGCACCGATCGCCGTGCAGACGGAGGAGTCGTGAACAAAGCAGCAGCTGCGGCGGCCGATGACTCGCTGTAGCGCTGGGCCTCCTCGAGCGAGAGCTGCAGTGCCCGCTCAAGATCTCGCTGTTCGTCCAGCATCGAAGGCTCGACGCGAGGCGGCGTTGAGGATGCCGAGCGTGCTGATGGGGCAGGACCGGCTTGAATTGGCTGCACTCCCATCTACGCAACAAGAAGAAAAGAGCATGGTCAGTATCACCAACGTCATGGAAGAATTGTCGGCCAGTTGATCCAACGGACCCGCAGGCTTCCAAAGAACGTCTTCCAGGCCACGAGATCGCGCTGGCTGGTCGCCGCGAAGTCAAAGGTCTGTGGTGCCGACACGCGGTTGATGCCTTCTTTCGTGTAAGCGCTGATGGAGAAGCGGTGGTCACGACGGTTCAGCCATGTTGAGCCGGAGCTTTCCATGATGTCGTCACTGAGCTTGTACACGAGCTCCTGCGAGGGGCAAGCAGGGCGCTTGTCGCCGGGACTCATGCTGAAGAGATCGATCTCGACGACGTTCGGATCCGTTGTGCGAAGTACCATGCAGTACCTGGATCATAATCCATGTCCAAGCAGACATCAGAATCTCCCGTACAGCCGTCACGAATGCCACCAGAGTGGAAACCCACCGTCCTTTCCACGAGTTAAGCGACGCCAATCCAGAGGCGAGCGAGAGCAAGTTGTCCACGCGCTGGTGGAGCCAGCCAGAGTACACACAGAGATGCTGCGCCATTCATCACACCAGCCAAGCCACTGTCGTCAGTCTTCCCATCACCAACCACGCAAAAATGGTCAACAGCCTCGTACCTTCTCAATGTGTTCGATACACTGCAAGCGCTGAGTCGTGCTCGACTCGTAGGTGTTGTTGTACTCGTACCGAGCGAGGTCGAGCGGCGTCTGGCGCTTGGTGGTGGTGCGCGCGTGGACGTCGATCCGTGGATGCGCGAGCAGCAGCCGCACGACCTCGTGCTTGGGCTTCAGAATCGCGAGATGCAGCGGCGTGAAGCCCTTGGCGTCGCGAGCATTCACGTCGGCGTCCACAGCCAGCAGAGCCATCACACAGGCCGTGTGGCCTTCAGCACAGGCGTTTGCCAGCGGCGTCATGCCGAAGATCGGGTCTCTCCACTCGAGATACGCTCGGTTTTCATGGGTGAGTCTGGCCAGCGCCTGCTGCAGCGACGCCAGATCGCCGCCCTTGGCTGCGACCCATAGAACCTGCTCCTCTGGGCACAGCGTCTGCGTGACCCAGCTCAGCGAGTTGCCCATTTTCGTAGAGCTCTTCGACTGGAACGAGGACGGATGATGATGGGTTTTGGGTCGATGAGAACATGCACAGACTCAGCATCAGATCAGGGATCAGATAGGCATCAGATGCAAGTCGCGAGGATTCCCACAATCGCGCTGAAAATTGACGATGTTGGTTCATGTATGATGCGGGAGTCGGCCGGTCGCCGCCTCCGGCTCCGACGACCCTTCCGACCGACCGAAAACAACCGCCAAACAACCAACCTCCATTTTTGACAAAGCTCGAAGTCTCAAACACAACTATCATGGAAGCCCAGACCCGTCGTCGCCTCGTGCAGGAGGCTCTTCAACAGCGTTCCCTCCCCGGCTACAGATGCCCGAACACCAGCGCTCTCCGACTGAGCTGTGCAGTCTCTTCGCCATGCCTGTCATGGTGTGGGTGCCTGAAGTTCTCAATGTAAACGGCGTGCCACACTGCGTTCGTGACAATTGCTCCTGCACCCCCGACGCCGGGAATATCTTTCGCGTGTCGTAGAGGACGTGTACCACAAGACGACTCTGCTCTACGTAAAGTACGAATGCACAGCCAACCTGCCATCACCATCAAGCTCCGCCACCACTTTCAATACTCTTGGCGACGCGTACCTCAACCGCTGGCCGCGACTCCAACTCCAACTACCCTACGTCCTGACAAAGAAGACGGGCGTCTCGCGTGAGCTTCTCGACCTCATCCATGAAGCCGTCGTATCGAACGGAATGCAAAGCCTTGCTCGGTCTCTCAGCCGCCGTCGCCACAACCGGTACTATCAACTGCCGTGCCTGTTTTCTGTTTTCGTACATGCCGAGATGGAGAAGAGCTCGGGGTTTGTGCCTCCCACGCCGTGGACAATCGAAGACTTTGACAAGGAGCATGCACCACTATCGTCACCTTCGCTCACGAATGTATGGATGCAGCAAACCGATCTCGAGGCGAGAATGTCGTATCAGCTCAAGAGTCTACTAGAAGTGCGAAGAGCCATCCGGATGGACCACACAGTCAAGTTTCCGAAGCGCTTGAGGGACTGGGACGGCCAAGGTGTTCCAGTGAATATCGCGGACATACGGATGCTACTGTTGGTGCAAAACGAGCTCGGCCAGGTGATCGGCCACGCATTCACACGATCGGAGAACAACGAAGAAACGATGGCCGAGCTTACTCGAATGCTAACCCGCTGTCGCATCGAAGCTACTTCGCGTGAAGATCAGTGTATCCCGGTTATTTCGGACAACGCGAATGCCGTACGCGGTTTGATAGAAGGCCTGAGCACCGAGTCAACACCACTGACGGTGAAGCACGACCCGTTCTACGTCATCCAGCGCTTTACCGCCCAAGTCAAGAGCTCGTACTCCAAAACGTTGGCGAAGGAGCTGTCAGAAGCCATGTACACGCTGGATCGCGAGCTGCATGAGCCCGAGATCATGGCTGCAAACTTTGCCTCCGTCATCCAGCGCGTGCCCGCGGCAGCAATCCACTGCACGCCAGCAAAATGGAATGGCTCGCTTGAGAGCAACCTCAAACAGATTCGACGTGGCAATGTGTATACGGAAACAAACTGCTACGAAGAGGCCGGTAACATCGTCAAGATCATTTCCACGAGTCAAGTCGAAGGCTTCAACTCGTCCCTCAAACGACTGATCCGTCGGAGCGTCTCGGTACCGCTGGGCGTGCGCGTTCTGGACTTGCATGTGCTGAAGGTATGTTTCATTGTGCAGGACGATGTGGATTGGGCTCATTTCCGTTTGTTGCGCAGCATAATCTATCGGTCGGCTCCCGCTTTGGGCGAACACCAGACATCGGCTACGCTGACTTGTTGTGGGTGTGTCGGAGTGCGATACTGGGCGACAGAGTCTGTCGCTCATCGCCCCAGCAGGAGTTTGCTCTGCGTCTTCTCGCAGTCGGCCGTCCAGCAACGAGTCTCCGCAATCCAACCACAGCAGACTACGACCTTGTGACCTGGGAATGCCTGTTTCCGTCGATTGAGTTCGATTCTGATCAGCTAAAGCAGCAGCTTGGTGCACAACGCCGAAACCGAGCCAACATTCGCGATCTTCTTCTTGCCCAGGGGCCAGTTGTCAACGACGCACGAATACGGAGCCTCGAATTCTTCCGCTGTCTCAACTTGACGTCGTCTGATTCGGAGAGCGCGCGCGATTTCACACCCACCGAGCCCAAACTACTACACCAGATCTGAATCGAGCAACAAACAGCACCCGAGGATGCGCTGTGGCGTGATTGTCCGGCAGTCACCACGATATTGTTCAACACAGTCGTAATGGGCACGGCCACAGAGAGCTCCAAGCTTCAGCGTCGCAGCTACGCCACGATATGCAACAAACTATCATGGATGAAGAGAAGGTCTCGGACGAAAGGCTATGTGGAGGGAGCCGAGCCCAAGGAGCCTTCTGAGACGACCAACCAACCCATTTTCATGTTCAGACGAAACCCAACCAAACACGAGGCGTTGAACCCCTCGGAGAAAGCGTTTGCTCAAGAGCTCTTTGCAGCGGTTCGAAACTCAGGCTGGACAAAGAAGAAGACAAAGTTCTGCGCTCTACGACTTTGCTGCTCACGTCTGCACCGAGATCCATCATCGAGACACTCACATTCTGCAGCGCCTGTGGAGCAGTATCAAGCGAGCAACTAATCGGAGTGCACAAGGCAGCACCATCATTCGATTCACCGAAGTAAGTGCAGCGTTCTCAAGTGTCGACGAACTCGAGCACTCGGAGACAGCCTCGCTTCCCGTCTGCGAGGAGCCGCGTGGGCATGGCATCGTTCCTCTTCAAGCTGAGTGTGGGTCTGACTTGGACGGATTGCTCGCCATCAGCGACTTGGACGTCGTCCAAGTTGAGACCAATGATGCCGACAACAGCACCCAACAGTGCACGGACCCCAGCACCAGGCAGCTCGATCTTCTCGAGAGAGTCGAGACGTATGCCGAGAGCCTGCCAGCTGGTACACGGAATCGATTGGTCAAGATTTATGACGAGTACGTGAGACTTGGAGGAGAAAATGCTTCGTGGACGTACGATGCCCTGCGATCAAAACTTCGACGAAGGCACGAGCAAGGAGCTAAAGCAACAGCAGCATCATCGCAGCCTTCCTCTGCTGCGATTCCATCCACCATCGCCGTGCCAACCAAGGACACGAAGGTGTCGTGCTCGGTCTGTCGAAAGCGTAAGCAAGTCTGCGGAAGTTCTGACCCGACTAAGAGCCGTGGCTGCCTCAAAAAGACACGAGTATCTGTAGCCGCGTTTTTCGAGCCGCGTAGCGTCGTATAGGAATACACTCTGCTCGACGTATGCAAATGTCTAAGTGGTGCTTATGTGCATTGACGTTGTCTTGTGTTGCCCTCGACATTGACATCGAGTGTTTGAAGTCGGCCATGCTCCACGGCTGATGGTCCATATGGACCTTGTGTCCCTCACACAGCAGATACGAGACAAAACGTGGGACAACGCTGGCGGCGGTCATCGGCCGGTCGGTCGCTTCCAGGTGGGACGTAGCAACCCAAGATGTTTGGTGTGGGGAAGAGGACGGAAATGGAGACGGAGGTAGCGCGAGTGGCAGCGCGTCTGCGCGGTGTGTACGCCGAGAAGCTGTTCGAATGGACAGGAAACGACGAGAAGAATGACGAAGGACGGAGATACTCACGAAAAGCACGCGTTTTCGCGCCGTTTGTCGCTCGAAAGAGGGGGTTAAATGCAGTGTCCTCACCCCTCGCAGTCGACTCGAAAGCGCTGCTATACGCTGTGTTTCGACGGTTTGCAGGCGAGTTGATGGTGCAAGGCAAGCTTCTTAATCAAGACGAGCTGCTTGTGTATCGTCTCACGCGAAAACCAGCCCAACAGCGACATCAGACGGCAAGTTCGGACGGCGTGGTGGTCGTGCTTCCAACGGACGGGACGCGGTTCATTGTGCGCTGCGACGACGCGCCAGCAACGCGAATTGGCTCGATTGTGTCGGCTACTGTGGCTTCTACGCATGCGCGTGCGTTGTCAGCGTCGCCTGTCGTCTTGTATCGCGATGATGAGGCCGTTGCGGCCGTGTGGGAGGACAAGGCTGAGCAGGACTTGGTCACGATGACGAGCGTTTTCGGCTTCGATGTGGCCGGCTTTAGAGCGTGCAGTGGCCACCGACGTCGTCCTTGTGGCAGTGACAGCGGACGTCATAGTGGAGGGGAAGAGCAGGACGAAGATGACGAACGAGACTGCGCCAACGCGACGATCGTGGGCGACTGGACCTTCAGCGATCTGCGATGCGTGAGCCGCATGATGGAAGCCAACGGCCTTGGAACGAAGCAGTGGGTGACGATGGCCACGGCCGACAAGACGCGAGGCGTAGTTGATGAGCAGGGCGATGTGTGGTCGTACGTGTCACTCGGCAATGTCCAGAAGCGCATGTGGTCACAGGAACGAGCGACGCGTGGAGACGCCTTGCGAGCCAAGGCGCGGTTGAAGGAAGCCCTAGTAGAGTACGGCAGTGCCATTCGACTGGATGATACCAACGTGGGGGTGCTCGTGAAGCGTGGCCAAGCGTTTCTCGAGCTACGGCAGTTTGAAGATGCGATTCGAGACTTTGAGAGCGTCCAGCAGATCGACCCAACGCACGAAGAAGGAGTCCGCGGCTTGCTGCGGGCCAAAGGGAAGCTTGGCCATTCGAAGCACGTGGCTAAGACAGTGAGCACGAGGCGTTCCAGATCGAGAAGCCGTGAGAGAAGCAGGGATGTGAGGGAGAAGGACAGCCGCCCAGACCCTCCAGTGGAGCCTGTCGCCGGAATTCAAATCCTGGAAGACGCCTATGCACTGGAGAAAGATCGACTCCGCCTACTGCTGGAAGAAGAAGCGCGTCTACGGAAGCTGTCTCGGAAGGCACACCGCAAACGTGATCGCTCAGTTGATAGCAGTGACACAACCGATTCAGATGCGGAGTCGAGACGCAGTGGATGGAAGAGCAGCAAGAGTCACAAGAGATCCAAGAAGTCGAAGAAGAGCGACCGTAAGAAACACCGCAAGTCCAGTCGAACACGGGATGATGATAGGGAAGAACGCCGTCGTACGCGGTCGAGAAGTGCCGTGTCGTCGGCATCGTCGTCGAATGGCAGTGCACACAGCAGCAGACACCGCAAGCGGAGAGCGCACTCGCGGTCGCGATCTCGCACGCGCAGTCGAAGTCATTACAAGGACTGAGGAGGCGACTATGATGGCTCATACGCTACATCCATTTCGTCGCTACAATACAGACTATGATATTTACATCGTCACGTCACTCGGAGTGTACTGTAGATCCTGCCGCTGGAGCTTCGTGCCATCCACGTAGGCTGCCACGATTGCTGGGCATTCAACGCGCAGGTTCTCCTGTGTAAGCTTAGAGCACGCTCGCAGGTTCAGCAAACCGAGCGTATCGGAGCGCAGGAACAAGTGCGTGAGCTTCTGCAGATACGATAGATCCAGCCGCTTGGCGCTGTGAAGTTCCAGCACCACGACTTCCATCTCGGCACACAGTGCGAGATCCAGCACCTGTAGCGACGTCGAGGCGATGTGGACACGCTTCATGGCCAGGCAGCTTCTTAACAGCAATGTCTCGAGCTGTGGTAGCTCCCCTGGGTCGACGAGAAGCTGCTCCACCATGAAACAGTCCGAAAGGTCCAGCGTCCGGATCTGCGACTGGGAGAGTTGCCTGCGCAGGAGGTGCCTCGCGTTCATCGTCGTCAACACGCGCGATGATAGCCGCAACTCCTGGAGGTTTGGCCACATCGTGTCGTCATGAAACTCCGTCACGAGGCAGCTCTCCACTGTCACAGACTTGAGCGCCGCTCCCCCACGAATCGCAGGCGTCGTGAGTCGGAAACAATGCCGCAGCGTGAGCTTCTCGAGTGTACCCGCCAGTTTCTCGGTCACGAGCCGCACGTCGGCGTCCGTGAGGTTCCACACGTGGATCAGCTCGAGCTCCGTGAGTCTCCACTTGTCAAACTGCGTGAGCACGTGGTTCAGACGCTCCACAGGCACGGTGACGCGCTGTAATGAGACATGGCGAGCGTCCGGGAAGTAGTCGACGATGCGTGCGAGTGCGTCGGCGTCGTCGAAGCTCTCGCCCACGAGGCGCCGCGTGTAGCGAGGCAGTGTCGCGAGGCAGTGGTGGCTCACGCCACGCACGCTCCAGAGCTCATGGAGCGTGAGAAACGGCACCACGAGCCCCAGTAGTGGCTCCGTGTCAAGCATTTTCGTCAAGTGAGCTCCTCGCGTCGAGTCGGAAAATGCGTGACGCTTGAATAAGAAAAACGAGCTGAGCGGATCAGATATTATCAGAAAGATCTCGTGTGGGAAAGCATGCCCATGAGACGATGTCATGGAAAAATGGAAGCCACGCAATGGGCTTGGTGGTTAGCGGTGGTGGTGACCTGCCTGTGCGTTCACGGGGCTGCTGCTATTGGGTCTGGGGGAGCGCTACATGCTCTGGCTGGAAGTGCACCGAAAAGCCGGGCGGAATGGGCCATTTCAAGCTTCGGAAGCCATCCGAGTGGAGAGCTCCACACGTTGTTCGTGGAGGCGCAGAGAGAGCGTCAGCGCCGGCGATACGCTCAAGCTGGTGCTCTGTACGAGGCTGTTGCTGCCTACACTGTGAATGCACCAGTGGATCACCGTCAGCTGCGTATGTGGGTTCAATACCAGCACGCAGACCTGCTCATGCGACATGTTGTGGCCCAAGTCGAGCGTGACGCGGGTCGCGTGGCCAGCGACTCGATCAAGGTCCGAGCGATTGCCAAGTTTCAAGACGCGTTGCAGCTTAGCATGATGGTGAATGGCGATCAGCCGATTGGCTATGTTGCCTTCGGTACGGCGGAGCGAGAGCACGCTCACAACTCTGTGGGCACGCTGGCGACAGAGTTGGGAAGATACAACCAAGCGATTGAGAGCTTCCAAAGAGCGATATCTGCGGATCTGGCTGCCTATGCGCCACTCGGGAACTTGGCATTGGTGTTGTTGAAAGTTGGTCGTCTGGAAGAGGCGCAGGAGATCAACAACCGCGCGTTGGCGCTCAAGCCCGACGACTCGAGGCTTCTCCACAACATGGGAACGATCTTCTTCGAGCTCGGCGAGGAGACTCAAGCTGAAAGCTACTGGCTTGAGGTATTAGAAGACTATGCGGAATCAGTGGAGACGCTGACGAGTCTAGCGACGCTCTATGGCTCACAAGGAGACGCGGAGCGGGCGCAAAATCTACTGGCAAGGGCTGAGGATCTCACCCCAAGTGGTGCATTGCAACACTCGATTCGGCTACAACGTGCGATGAGCCATCTCCGCATGACCTACTCAAATCTGAGTCAGATCACGACTGCAAGAGATCAGTTTAAAGCTGCTCTTGCAAGCATTCGGCTCCATGGGGATTCAATTGTGGACCCGCTCACGACGATTGGAAGTGGCGCGTTGGGGTACTACGCGATCTACCAAGGCTACCACGACCGGGATATACGATTGGAATTGGCTCAAATCTACCGTGAGAGTTGTGGTGATGGGCTCAACTTTGTAGCCCCTCACGTCAGAAGTGGTCGTGCAAAGCGGTTTCAGTTCATCGCATCCACCACGGAACCAAACTCCTCGTCAGCCGGGTCTACAGTGACAGTACGGCGGCGCATTCGCGTTGGCTTCCTGTCTGCTTTCTTACGGCACCACTCAGTCGGTCTCTTGATATCCGGTGTAATGCGTCACTTACGAAGGGATCAGTTCGAAGTCGTCGCTATTATCTTCGACGATATGGGTCCAGACGCCTTCACCGCGACTGTTCTTGACGCAGCAGACCAGACGATCCGACTGCCTGCACGCGATCTGCGTCGGTCACAGCGACTCATCTCGTCACTTGAGCTGGATATCTTGGTATTCAGTGAGATCGGCATGCATGCCGCTACGTACTTCCTCGCGTTCGCCAAGCTTGCCCTTCGATCCGTCGCGTTCTGGGGCCACGCGGTCACCAGTGGCATCGACACCGTTGACTATTTCGTCTCGTCCAAGCTCTTCCGCCAGTATCTGGACAAAAATCAGAACCGTCGACACTACACAGAGTGTCTCTACGAGATGGAAGGTCTCACTACACTCTTTCCTCGTCCTCCGACACCTGCGGCGGGTCTCACGCGGATGTCCTTCGGTCTCCCAAGCGCCTCAGTGTTGGCTCACATGCTACTGATCCCTCAGACGCTGTACAAGCTCCATCCCGACTTTGATATCATCATCCAGCGAGTTCTGTCAACAGTGAAATCCATCTTCTTGGTGCTCCCCGTCGGCGACAAACCATTACTCGTGCAGCAACTCACTCGACGGTGGCGTGAAGGAGGCATCATTGATAATGATGTGTACAAGCGGATCTTCTTCGTGCGTCAAATGAACGCGACCGAGTTCCTGGCGCTGTGTGAAATGAGCGACCTCGTCTTGGATCCGTTCCCCGTCGGAGGAGGACGTAGTAGCTTCGAAGTGTTCTCCGTGGGCACGCCGATTCTAGGTGTGACGTCTCGAACGACCATTCTGCAGCTCACTTTGACCATGTATCGGCGAATGGCCATCGACACGACGTGCTGTATGTTCGAAACAGAAGATGAGATCGTGACTGAAGCCGTGGACCTGCTTCGTAACACTAGCAAGCGGCTCGCACTGAGGGATCAAATCCTTCGCAACAACCACAAGCTATACGCAGGCAGTAACTACGCAGCCGTTCGTGAGTGGGAACATTTCCTCAAGCAGATATTGTCGAACGATGCCCCAGGGCGACTACTCGAGCCAGACCCGAATGAAAGATGTGAGAGTGTCCACCATGGCGCATACAGTGGCTCATTGAAGCCTCAACTGGAGTACGAGCTGAGCATTTCTACTGGGGTACCAACCTTAGTCGTCCAGCGAGTCCAGCTATTTGAAGGCGACGACCCTTTCCGAGTCGCTTCGCTGGTGACAAACGACATCCTACAAGTCGCGTATCTCGGGAAACTGCTGTGGAACATGCAAACGCGCTTCGTTCGCCGAGTGGTCGACTTATTTGAGTTCGTTTCCAGTGCGGGGTCGACTTTCGTGATCGATATTCGAGAAGGAGATGATCTTCACCAAGTCATCCGATGGCAAGTGATGCAGGCGCTTGGTCAGGCAGCCAATCTGCGTGATATTGAGGCTCAAGTTCTGCAGCATGCGGTTGCTCGCGTTCCTCAGCACACAGAAAGTGCATGGCGAGCAGCTCGAGCGATGGTGCCACCACGGAGCTTTATGGCACCGAGTGAATCCTCCAGGCGCGACTGTATTGCCCTGGTCGTCACGACATGCAAACGCCTTGCACTCTTCCTCCGGACGATGGCCTCGCTTCGTGACGCTCTAGGTGTGAAACATGACGATCAGTGGTACAGCTGGTTCTGTTCCATTGTCGTCATCGACGATAACTCTTCCGACGAAGATCGTCTGAGAATGCGAGAAGCTTATCCAAGCTTCCACTTTGTGTGGAAGTCTCCACTTGAGAAGGGACACGCGCGGTCATTGAATTGGGCTCTGCGTCACATCCGAGACGTTCGCTTTGTCTTCTATTTGGAAGACGATTGGGAATTCCGAAAGCAGCACTCTCCAGGTTGCTTTTTACTCGACGCAATCGAAGTCCTGCGCTCGTCGCCACTGGCTCAAGTGCTCCTAAACGACCAGCGCGGTGGCCACGCGTCACAACACACGGCCAAATCCGGCCACACTATCCAGTATGCTGCCCACGAGTTCGCAGTCGCTGACCCGGCCCACGAGTTTTCCTACTGGCCAGGCTTCTCGTTGAATCCAGGCGTGTGGGACCTCTACAAGCTCAGCGTCGTGTTTCCCGAGGTACAGGATATCGGAGACCAACACATATTCGACGAAGACACCGACATTTTTGAACGCGAGTTCTCGCTTCGTGTGTGGCGGTCGGGACTTGAAGTCGGATACTTGAAACACGGCGACGTTTGCGACCACATCGGCGCAGCTCCGGGGACAAACGCGTCCGCCTACGTCTTGAACGGCCTCCCTCGTCGATTTGATCTAGCCTTCGGCTGATGGGATGGACGCTGCAAACTCGGTCAAGATGGCTCGCTGCTTCGGGTGGAGGCTGATGTGGCGCCTCCGCTCGATCACGAACGCGTGGGCTTCGTCCAGTGTCATACCGTGGTGCTGGATGAGGTATGCGAGCACAACGACCGTGCTTCGGCCTCGCCCGGCCTTGCAGTGGACGTAAGTCGTTCGCTGGGCTTGTATCTGCGCGTGGAGAAAGTCCACACAGTGGTGAATCGTCTCGACGCTGGGCGGACGGAAGTCGCCCGTGTGGCCGAAGCACTGCTCCACGTTTGCCTTGGCCCAGTCATCTACAAGCACGTCCATAGTTTTAGTTGGGTTGATACGGTTTTGGATGGTAACATGGATAACAACGCACCGGCCGTGACTGGGGTGCCAAGCCAGTTCGGCAGCAGCTCCATGGGCTGGTTCATGGTCACGACGGCGCAGACGCCTTCTTGTTGCGTGAGCTGTTCCGATGTTGGAGTTGATTAGCTTCTTGATTAGCCCCAATTAGCCTTCACCACTGATAGCATACCGTCTCCAAGTGGCGCTTCTCTCTCAGCGGCAACGCGCCCAGCACGAGATGCGGCAGGATGCGGCTCCACCACGGACGCACATGCTCATGGCAGAGAACGAGGTTGTACAGCAGAGAGACGTGGAAGATCTAGACCGTAAAAACCACAGCGAAAGGTGAGCGGAATAGCATGAGAGGCTATGAGACAGAGCCACGCGTACGAAGCTCTTGTTCTTCTTGCGGGTCGTCGATGGATCTGTGAGAGACGCCGCAACATCTACGGAGGCTGCGCTAGCAGGCGCTGCTGAACTGCTAGTCTCGAGAGGTGGGAAGCCGCCGGCGTCGCCAGCGCTGGAGGTCGCGACCGCCGTCGCCATGTTGCCTGGCAGTAAGGTGAAAGTGAAGTGACGTCCGACTGTCGTCACGATGAGATGATACTAATTCGAATATTTTGAAACTAAGCTAATCATGCAATGTCTCTTGTCTGCCCTTAGGATCGTGGAAGGCTCTCTCTAGGGAAGCAGGTCGCAGCGTCTCTCACGATGGAAGCGTGTGTGATAGTCTCTCGCGAGGACGGCTGAGTAGCTCATTCCTCATTCCTCAATCCTCGCTCTTCAGCGCACCACACCTTTTCCTCCTCCTCAGACCAGCCCCAGCCTCCGTAGCCTCCACGATGAAAGTCTGCACGGTGATCTCGGTAGCTACTCTCTACATCGCGTCGACTGGGCTCGCCGCTCACGCTACCTCGGCTGGTTACCTGCGGCGCCATTCCCAGGAAGCTCCACGAGCTAACGCAAGTCCGATGCTGCGGGGTTTCGCCTTGACGGAAGCTGACGACGGGCCAGCTTCTCGTGGTATCACATCCGACCAGAACGGAGGCGAGACCTCAAACACTACGCAGGAGACCAGTGCACAGGGCGTTTCCTGGGTCCCAAGCGACTTCCGCACTGGCAAGGTCTCCCTTCTGCCGACGTTCCCACCGTCGGCCTCTGCGACGCCAGTGCCAGCTGCAAGTAGCGTTGGTGTGACTTGGATGCCAAGCGACTTCCGCACTGGAAAGGTTTCACTGCTACCGACGTTCCCACCGCAGCCTACACCGGCGTCTACTACGCTTGTCCAAGCCGACTCGTTGGTTAGTGTGACGTGGATGCCGAGTGATCTTGGGACGGGAAACGTGACTCTCCTGCCACTGTTTTCACACCAGCCTGCCTCCGAGAACTTCGACCAGGTGAGCCACGACGCCGTGCCTCGCAACCTCCCCACTCACAACCAGTGGTGAGTACCAATTGGCCCACGATCGGGCCAGTGAAAACCGAAAGATCCACCCCGAGCGTATCATACTCACAGTCAGTTGAATCATAGCATCATTTGCACATCCGTATCCTCAACTATCTGTGATTTGTGACATCAAATGGCTACACTCCCAAGCGCAGTGGCGTATTCTTAGCAAGCCTCGGGCGTTCAACTCGTCGGTTCCTTCCATGCGCTGTGTGCTTTCCGGCTCAGTCAGGGGGCCGGTTCACTCAAATGGCGATACTCGGAGGTGGAGGCGGGGCCCAAGGCGGTCTGCCCGCTCCACAAAGTGTCAAGCGGCTAGGGACATACGCGTCCGGACTCCTACAGAACGATCCACCCGCGGTCGTAGCTCTCAAGCAACAGCTTCTGACGGCGGCGATTGAGAAATCGTACGTGTGGTATCCTCAAACAGCGCCTTGTCTCTCGTTGTTTGCTGGAATATCGACACCGTTTGTGTGTGCTCAGGCCGCGACTGCGCAATGATTTGGATCTGGTCGTGATCATCCAGTTCCTCGGATCTCTTGACTCCCTCGCCCAAGTCTCGTCACAGGCGCTGCATTGTGAGAGATGCGTGTGTTCCTCCCCAGCGCCACATGCTGATCTAACTGAGCTGTTCGTTTGTAGATCTCGCAACGGAATGCTCTGTTCTGGTCGGTTCGTTTCAACGGATTTACTGTCTTGTCGGTCTCACTAAAACGCATTCACTGTGTTCTGCTGTAGTCTCTGCGTGATGGAGACGTCTTCTGCTACCAAGAAGACCTCGCCACTACTGATTCCAGCGCGCTCGTGATTGTTAGTGTGGCTTGAGTTCACTGCTGTCGATCCTATAAAGCCAAGAGCCGCTCTGATATTGAGTGATACCCTTGCAGGTCGAAGGCTCCTTGTGCGGTTATTTTAACAAGCAATTCAGCCAGCGAGATGACGCCAATGAAAGCTTTTCCAGTTGGAACGCCAGACAGAATCGGCGACGAGGTGTGCTCGTAGACTTTGGTGAGATCCAGACCACCTATGCAGCCGGAGGTGAGACCATGCGTCGATGTTCTGGCGTGCACGTGTTGATATCGGACTCACTCAGGAGTGTCAGCGTTGTGCAGCTTCGACGATCTATTGATCGGCGTTCCATCTGTGGCATCGTCTTCTGTCGAGCTGCGATGGCACAGACGTCGGGGCGTCGTGCGTATTAGCGAAGCTTCTTGTGCGTGGCTGACCGAGGTGTCCACTAACTGAATGTGTTTTTAATTGCACAGCACGCGCAGGAACAAACCCGCGCAGTTGTATTCAAGAAGGTAGGCGGCCACTACAAATTACACCGCACAAGCTTGCTTATCTGGTCCCTGACGCCCCTGAAATCAACAATAGGACACACTGGATCGAGCTGCCCGCCGCTTTGGCCTCGTGTTTGAACGGGGGATGCTGAGCTCACGACGTGTAGGTTTTCCTTCCTGCTGTTGGGCTTCTGGGCCGAGCTGACAGTGACGCTTGTGCTTGGATCGTTTTGATAGGAGGCAGCATCCACTGGCGTCACGCACTTGGCAATATTCGCGCCATTTTCGGACTCTGCGAGGCACGCACTGCTTCAGAATGCGACGAGGCGTCTCGTGCCTCGAGGCGATTCGCTCTTTGCGTCATCGGGAAACGCCTCGACCATCAACGCCTTCGCCATCGTACTATCCGGACGGCTGGACATCTACTGGACGGGAAGCGATCAGCAGACAGTCGATGCCGAAACTAGTGACGACAACGATGACAGCAGTTCCAGCACTTCGAGTCTGAAGACCACTCAATCACCAACCTCCAGTCTGAGCAGCACGATGGGATTCCGGCGCACACCGCTGTATTCTATTCGCCGAGGCCAAACGCTGGGTGACCAGACGCTGGGACTCGCGCTCGGCCAGCTATTCACTTCACCAGCAGCCGTGCAGCAGTCCGGAGGATCAACTGGCACCGGGTCAAGTTCTACTCCCCACCCCTCGACAGCGAGCCAGCTATCAATCCGCATTGTATCAGGAGAAGACAAGACCGAAGTCTTGCTCGTTCCGTATGCGGTGTACCACGAGAAGCGTACAGAGGATCACATTCTACAACAGTACGCTGCACTTCTCGAGCACGACAGAGAGAAAGCGTCGAGAGCAACAGAAGCCGTCTCGGTCTCCGCTCTTGTGGACTGGGCGCCGGCCTACTTTGCCGCAAAAGCGCCTGAAGAACGCACACTTGGGGATCTGCAACACCTTCTATGGCGGTTGAGTGTGGACAGCGTTCTCGCCAAGGCATTTTTCCAGTTCCCGCCTCTTGTGCTCGAGCGGATGAGCCATATGATGGAGCTAGCCCACTTCCCGTCGCAAACGCCCACATTGGTGTTAGGAGAGGGCAGCCAGAGCGAGGAAATGTTTGTCGTCGTCCACGGTGCCTTACGGGGGACTGCATCAATTGGTGGAGACGAATCGTCGGAGCTATACGTCCCAGGGGATATCTTTGGCCTAAGGCCTCGCGGATCAAGTCAGTCTGACCTGTACGCCGATACGGAGACCATGCTGCTGTGCATTCCTCGTTCGTGCATCGATCGATGGCTCATGCCAGTCAAGAGCGACCTATCACTCACTGCAGGCAGTCTCTTTGAGAAGCACAGAGCCTATATCGCAGCTCACCCACCACGTGTTTCAAGTGCTAGTGATAAGCGCAAGACCAGCACAGTGATGGCACGACGTGTTTCCGCCCAGGCAGCTCATGACGACGAAGCAACCAGTGTGCAGCTCGCACTAGCCACCGCGCACACGGAAGCACTCGCGAGTTTGCTCAAGCGCATGGACTTTGTGTCGTCACTGCCTCTTTTTCTGCTTCGACAACTGCTGCTGCAAGGCGCAATCGTGCATAAGCAACCCGGCGAGGTCGTTTTCCACGAAAACGAAGCCACGTCGGCTCTCGTTGTGGTTCTCAACGGATTTCTGCGCGTCTTCTCACTCGAAAACATGGGTCTGACACTGGAGATGTTCCACAAGCACACGTTCTGCCACTTTGTGAGTCTCCACCATCTTCTCACCAAGCAGCAGTCTCTCCTGGATCAAGACGCTGAAGGAAATGGCCATGGGGCTGTGAGTGGGGGCCGTGGACCTCGAGGAGACGGAGCCCCATCCGTGCTCACACGCCACCGATCGATGATGTACGGCATCCATATCCAGACGCTGCATGCCCACAATGCGTTTCGCACGGGCGTCCTCGACGGAAACACCAAGTGTCCAGCGACTATCGTGGCACAAACGCCGTGTGATTTGCTGGTGATCGATGAAAGTGTGTACGCACAGCTGCTCAAGAAGCACGCGCCACCGATCGACTTCGCGAAATATGAGCTTCTCAATGGGCCTGATAGCGCGTCAACGAAGACAGATACCAACGACCAGCAGCAACGGACAACCGCCATCGCGTGTGGCCAACGCCAGTGCAACTCTCGAGCTGCTCCTCTGCCTCTGTTGCAGTATGTTGAGACAACACCGTCGAGGCTCACGTGGCTGTCGACGTTGACGGCGCCAAAACGCCAGCTTCTTCTTCGCCATGCCAGATTGCTGGTGCTGAATCCCGGTGAGCGATTGCTTCGCCATGGTGACGTTGTCGACCACGTGTTCATCATAGTGAGTGGGGCGCTTGCCTTGTACGTTCGGCAGCACCACGAGCGGGTCGCGAACGCTCTCGATGCGAGCCAGCGGTCAGTCAGAAGCCTCATGCTGGAACGCAATGTCACCAGCAACTACTCGACGACGTCCTACCAGCTCAACTCATCTGCGAGAAGTGCCGATCCACGGCGTTTGCAGCACAAGCGAGCGATACTCCAACACAAGGTGAATCGCATGGTCATGGCCAAAGGCGCCACGGCGGTGGCTTCTCAAGAAGCCGAGAGTTCCAACGAACATACAGTTCAAAGACCGGCCGCGCCCCGTACGAACTCCAGTCTGTTTGTCCAGTCGGTTCTCGCGGCCGTGCGGGAGGACAAGCGCAAGGCATCGCTTGTGGCGACTCCAGACAACATCACCGAGGCTGACGAACTTGGTGTCAAGGCTCAAACCCCGGCCGCCGGTCCTCGGAAATCGGTGACTACATTGACCTTCCACGCGGCTGTGAGTAGAGCCACGCTAGCTCATCGCATGGACCAGCGTCGCGGCACAAAAGGAGCTACCAGGCAGCGACCGTCGCTCGCACAGGGATCGAATGGAGCTGCAGACGATGAGGAGGATGGTTTTGACGAGTTTGAGCCTGTAGGAAACCGCGATAGCACGCTGCTATGTCATTTGCAGGCAGGTGGCATATACGGGGAGGAAGCACAATCGCAGCTCGTGTTTCGGTGCCCACACGACGTGTTTGCCGAACTGACGGCTGCCCAAAACGCCTCCTCGGCAGTCACGTCGCCGTCTGGGTCGATTTCATCTTCGTCACTGCCTCAAGCCACGAAAATTGAGATCCTGTCTATCGATCGCCGTACGTTTTTGGCTATTCAAGCGAAGACGGATGCCGAGATTGAACAGGAACTACGCGGCCGCTCCAAGGCGGCAACGAGCAAGTGGCAGCTCGCAGAGCAGATCGTGATCTCAGCTCGCAAAACATCAACAGGAGCTGCGACGGCAAAAGCGCCCAAGCTGTTCGACCTGTTCAAGAACATCCTGAACCAACGGTACTATCTAACCATGCGTGCGATTGCAGATATTCCGCTACTGTGTGATCTTCCGGATGCCATCAAGCGGGAGCTTTGCGTGGGCGCGCGTTTTGAGGCACTCGAGCGGTTCACGAATGCCTACAAAGATGACACACGGAGCCAGAGCACCACCAGCAACAATACGGCAAACGGAGGGGAGCAATCGACTGCAGCTCGGCATCGGTATTACTTCGTCCTCAGTGGACGAGTTGGTCTCTTCCCAAAGGGTGCCGTCCACGACAACGGTGGTTCAGCGAGCGGGGCGTCAGCACTCTCACACTACAGTGGAGGGGCTAATGGCGGCTCTCACCATGGATCCGTGGCTGTCGTATCCGCAGCATCGGCTGCAGCCGCGAGTAGTGCTGGGTATTTTCCTGGCGTGGCATCCAACATGGATGCGTGCCTCCAGGAAGTGACGACGGGCAACGGGTTCGGCGAGTTTGAAGTGCTTGTGCCCGAGGCCTCGCGCCACCACGTGCTGGCTGTTGCTCTAGAGACCACAAAGCTCCTATCGTTGCCCGGCAATCTCTTTGTGAAGTTTTGGCCGCAGGTCGCAGATTTGCAGCAGAACATCGAGTACTTAAGGCACGGGGTCCGGTTTTTCCAGCGGCTCGAGATGGAAAAGATATCGTACTTGTACCACGTGCTTCGCAATGAGACCTTCACGCGTGGCGCCAGTACGTTGATGTGTTTTTCTTCACACCGCCTGATGTGAAGTATCGATGGTCTCACGACAATGTGCCTGATTAATTGTAGAAATATTGGAGCAGAATCAGCCGATGCCCAAGAACGAAGTCATTTTGCTGAAAGAAGGCGAGTGCTCCATCAAGAGTAAAGTCGCAATCGAATCGCATTCGGAAGAAGAAGCCCACGAAAGCAGCAGCAACTCACTGAACCAGAGCGATCGGTCGGCTGCAAGCAAGTCTTCGACTTCCAATGGCACGCTAGGCCACCACCAAATCATCCGCGTGCTCGCTACTATCGCTGATGTGAGAGAAGGCCACGTTTTTTGGCTCGACGGTTCGATCGCACCGTTCACGTTGCAAACAATATCGGCTCGTGTGGGCATCGCTCGCATCACTGTCGACAAGCTACGCACGATCCTACCAAAGTCCCATTTTATTCAGTTGGAAGAGTCAAGTGAGACGCTCGCTGCGCTATATCGCGACCAGCTTGTGAATGCGCGAAGGACGATCGTCCGCGTCATGAACGACAAGCGAAACGCAGAGCTAGGACGGTCTTCAAACGGCGGTGGAGGGGATCGAGCGATGACATTCTTGCCATCTCTTCACTATTCAATGCAAGTCTCGTCCAAGAAGGCGCAACTCCAAGCCCTCACTGCCAAGGGGCGATCGGGGAAAGGAGCACACTCGATGGCTCATGGTAGCGGAGTGGCTAGCATGAGATCTCGCAAAGACGATGAACACGAGGGTGGTGATCGAACTGGGGCTTCCCGGGACATCGAGCCTGCAGGGATCCCGTACGCTCGGATACTTTCTTCAAAGCCCGTGGATCTCGTGGACATCCAAGCGGAAGAGCGGTCGAGGCGACTGCACCCGCAAGAGAGGAACACTCAGGATGAGATCGTGGATGCGAAGAATGGCGACTCGAAAGATGGGCCGACGGCTGCCGAGTGGAAGGGCGAACTAGACGTCGAGTACCGGAAGGAGCATCAGCTCGAACACTACCGACTCGCTGAGGACATGACTAGCCTTCCTCTTGCGGCTTCGTTGCGAGGCTCTTTCCCTGACGACTTGATGCTGCGTCGAAGCCAACGTCTTCACCATCGACGAAGCGATAGCAGCACCAATACCAATACCACTCAGTCTGCTGTCGAGGTACATCGGCATACCCGAAGTACACAAACGAAAGATGACGAGCTGTCGTTGCCGGAGAGTACGTCGGAGACGTCGTCTAGAATGCAACTGCAAGTGACTCTACCATCGGCTGCCGTTCGCTCCGGCTCGGGATCAAACCGAAGCCGAGGCTCGCCAACGCCAAAGCCAAGATCAGCCAAGAAGAGCTCCACAAGCTTCATCGTTGACTACCTTGGTGATCCGGCGACAGATGTGGAGACGGAAGCGGATGACGATGACGACGTAGAGCTGGTGATGGATCTACGGATGATGCTGCATGCTGAGCTTCAGTCTCCCTTTTCGCCCCTTCGCTCGATCCGGTTGGCGCCGTCAGAATGTAAACTCCATTCACAAGGCAAGTATCCACCAGGGTCTCAGCCGGTGGCCCCAGTGGCAGCTCGCCTCCCTGATCATCTTTCGACGGCGCCAATGCTGCCAGGCCAAATTGTGGACGCTGTGGCTTCTCCACGTGCACTGCCGTTGGGGTGGAAGGCCACAACACCACGAACTCGCCGACTGGAAAGCGGGCACTCAACCCCATCAAAGCATCTCTCGATCGCACGCAGAGAAGGCTTCATGTGTGTCCAAACAGTGCCCGCAGACGCCGCTATGGCTGGGTACGTCCAGGACCAATTCCTTCGCTCTGTTGTGCATCGTCAGAAGCGTCGACTGTTCACGCTCGAAGACAACGTCTTGCGGGAATACCCAGAGGAGGCACGCCTACACGACAGCGCGCCGTGTCCACTTGCTGCGTTCGACGTACAAGGGTCCGAGATCAGCGACGCTCCCATTGGCAACTCTGGCGAGAGTGACGTCGTGCTTCGTCATTCGTTTCTTCTGCGTTTCCGCCACGATTCCGGTGTGGTTCTCCTCACAGCCGAGTCTGCAATCAAGAAGAAGGGCTGGATGCAGGCTCTCCGCACAGCAATCGCACTCGGCCGGCCATCACCGATGGTGGCTCCGCCGAAGCAAGCAGAGAACGGCTCGCCAGGGTCGCCCATGTTCAAGCACCGCCAGTCGGTAGCGGTGAGTCTCGCGAACCGGGAGACGCGGCGGCTTTCGTCTGTTGGTGGAGGTGGAGGCGGACGCAACGCCATCGTCCACAGCGAAGAAGTGTTGGAAGTAGAATACCGCATCAGTTGAAAATGCCACCACCACGAAGCTAACGTGTCCATGCCTTTGTGGGCGCATGTATACTTCCCATCTAGTCTCATTTACCCACTCCCCCCATCTTCTGTACACTGTCTGTCACTACCCACGGTCTCGGCTCCACCAACCAGTTCACGAGAAGTCGACGTTTGGGTACCAGGCCTGCAGCGTGTTGAGGAGCGTCTTGTAGCACTCGTCCAAGTTGCTGTTGATGAGCGTGGCGTCAAACGCGCCGGGTGTCTGCGCGTACGCCAGCTCCCCGGCGGCGTTCTTGATACGTAGCTGCACCTTATCCTCGGTCTCGGTACCACGACCGCGCAGTCGCTTCTCCAGCTCACCAATCGACGGCGGTGAGATAAATAGGAACTTGCTCTTGAGTCCAGCCTTCTTCACGAGCTGCACGCCCTGGATGTCGATGTCCAAGATGCAGATCTTGCCCTGTTCCTGCACGTGCTCGACCGAGCGCTTGCTCGTGCCGTAGATGTTGCCGTGGACGTGGGCGTACTCGATGAACTTGCCCTCGTCGATCTCGTCCTGGACCTGCTCCTTCGAGCGGAAGTGGTACGCCACGCCGTCCTCCTCGCCCTCGCGCGGGCCGCGCGTCGTGTGGCTCACACTGAAGCCGAACGTGTTGGGGAACTTCTGGAGCAGCATGTTGATGAGCGTGCCCTTGCCCACGCCCGACGGACCGGCGATCACCAGCGGCTCCAGCTCGTTGTAGTTGGGCTTGTACGTGGCGAAGTGCTCCTTGGCAAACGCCAACACGTCGCTGGGCTTCTCGATGAGCAGCGCCGCCATGAACGCGTTGAGCAGCGTCTTGATCTCCGGGTGCGATTCCACGTAGCTCTGGTGGTCCTTCTTGATGACCTCCTTGCGCTCGTTGAGGATCGACAGCTCCTCGAACGACAGCGACTGCAGCGCCTTCTTCGCCTCGTCCGCCATGGCTTGGATAAGTGAGCTCTTCCTGTGGTCGTTAGACAAGTGAGCCACGGATGCGAGGAGCTCTTCAGGTGAGCGCCCCGTGGTAAGGTACATCCACAATACAGCGCTGTCACTGAAATGAAGTTTAGGACACTCAATCGCGGTGACACTACGAAGAGCTACGCTGATTGGCTCTTTTGAAGGAGTCGGTGACAGTGATAGTGTGGACACGTGACGAGACAGGCGACAATGGATGGCAAGATGGGCGGACGCGGGTCGTGTGCGTGCTTGCGTGTGTGTGGCCACCATGAGCACGGTGTATATTATGGCGACATACAGAGGAGGTGTATACAAATTATGCGTGGGGAAGAGTTCTCTATTGCAGCACACTTGCCGACGCAGATAATGTGACCTCTTCCGAGTCCAGTGCGACCGAGTCGAGACCGCCTTGTTGCTGAGGTGGCGCACCGAATGGGCCGCGCGGCGCGAACTGAGGAGCCGCTGGCTGTTGGTAGCCATACGACACTGGTGCTGGAGGAGCAGCAGCCTCACCGCCGACTGGCACGGCGTTATTCGAGACGATCTTCGGGTTGAAGATCTTGAACTGCGGAGGCGGACCACGGCCGGCAGAGCCAGGAGGTGCGCCGTAGCCAGGGTATCCTCCAGCCTGAGGAGGCGCACCGCCCGCACGCGCAGCAGCAGAGAACGGGTTGCTTCCGTCAGGAGCCGTGAGAGGAGGACCTCCCACAGCAGCAGCAGCAGGCGCACCATTGCTACCTGGAGGGCCGGCCGCAAAAGCTGGAGGAGGAGCAGTCACCTTCACCTCTCGTGTGTTGCCGTACTTGGCCGTCAGCTGCTCGTTACCCACGCTTGTGCCGAAGCCATCGGCCTGGATCGGACGGTACTCGCCACGGTTGATACGCGCAGCAGGTCCGCGAGGAATCGCCGAGTGCGTTGGCGCGGCGTACAGCGGGTTGAACGGAGCCTGTGGAGGCGCCTGGGCCGATGGATCATACGGCATACCACTCATCGGTGGAGGCGCGATGACCGGACGAGGCGCGAGCGGATCCACCGACGGGGTGATGCCAGGCGGAAGCATCGTGGCGGCGACGTTCGGGTCTTCATGACGGAACTGAAGCGGTAGCAGGTACTGACGAATGCTGTCTCCCTTCGCGACATCGTACGACGTCTTACCGTTGCGGTTGCGTACGGCCGGGTTGGCGCCGTTCGAGATCAGGAACTTGACGGCCTCAAAGTGGCTCTGCGACGACGCGAAGTGGAGCGGCGTGTTGTCGCGAGGACCTGGCGCGTTCACGTCGATGCCGCGCGACAGCAAGTTCTCGAGAATGCGCACGCGTCCGTAGTACGCAGCCGTGTGAATGGGCTGGTTACCGCCCGCGTTCGGCGTGTGCGGCGACAGGTTCTGCTCGTCGAGCAGCTGGATAAATTTGTCCTCCAGACCCTCTTCGATGGCGGCATGGAGCTCCTGCTCCGGCGTGTACGACGGCGCGAGGATCTCACCGAGGTTCTTCACGTTGAGCTTGTCGGCGATGAAGCTGAACATGGCGGATGCGGTATGCACAGCGCAACACAGGCAGTTAGATGCACGAACCCGGTCACTTACTGAACTGAAGTGGGTTCCCTCGGCTACGTGTTCTCACCCCCTCGACAACGGACACCTCCCTCACTTTCGAGAATTGCAGTTCTAGACGCATATGCGAACTTAATCGCATGCTAGTAAGTACGCTGTTGCGTCTATTTTCGGTATTATTTTACTCAAGTCAGTTAAGACTCGGTTCTGTTTCGTACTTTTGCGAAGAGCTCACTTTGTCCCAGACGCGGCGGAATGATGGTCACGACTGGCTCAGTCGATCCATCAGCGAACGTGCCAGTGCTGCAATTGAGCTGCTCAGCATCTGGGGCGCCGACTAGAAAGCCACAAGCTCATTTTTCATCTCGCTCTCTCTGGCGGGTCATCATACGATACAGGTACTACGCAGAACTCACCAAGCTCCTGAGGACATCTCATAGGGGTGGTGCCTTGGTCGCTGCAGCTCAAGAGACTACGAAGGCACAGTGTTGGAAGCGCGACTCGAAAATGGTGCCGGCCGTGCTGTATACGCTTATGAGTGCCTTGGTGGTCGCGATCGGCGCCGTCTTGGTCTACCGCAGCCGTACGAAGGTCCACGTGAGTGGCGACAGCGATGATGAAGACGATGACGAGAATCCAGACAGCGCGAACTCTGTGCGTGTCGCTGCCGAGACTGCGGCGCTGATGAACGGCGAGCGGCAGTCGGTCGAGAACAGCAGCGACTCGCTGTGGAGCAACATCCTCGCATTGCTTCCATCTAGTGCAACAGGAAAGAGCGCGAAGCCCAAGAGCGCGCTGATGCGGCGTCGCAACCAGGGCATCAAGAAGATCCACAAGCCGTACTTCTACCCGCTCCTGGACGAGACGGCACAGTGGTTTGCCGAGTGGGAAAACAACAAGCAGCAAGCGAAACCGACGGAGACCATCGACGTGCGAATAGAGAAGCTATTGCCACTATCGCCGTCGTCCATGTCGCCCTTAAGTCCGCGCGACTACCTCGACAGCCTCGACTGCATCTCGCTCGCGGGCTTCCGCCCAAGCAACCATACCATCATGCCCGTCGCCGTCGTCTGACCCCCTTGATCGATACGTATTTCTTTCACGTAGTAGATAGATAGATAGATCGCCGTGTCCGTGTCGTAATGAAGCATCGTCTTCATCCCTTCTTCTCCACTGAGTCATGCACCCATCAAGTCCTCAATTCTCTACTGACTTAGTACATTTCATACACCACCTCAATACAAGCCCTCCCTGTTTCCCTCCGTTTGGTCATTGGGCGTGGAGGGCGGGAATCCGAATCACTCTGAGGAGCTACGAAGACACGTCCGCGCGCGCCTTCTTCTCCACGAGCTGCACGAGCCCACGCGCATCGAGCTGCCGATCCGAGCAGCTATGTCGGACACGGAAGAGATCCCCGTCGTGCCCATGGAACTCGGCCTGCGTGTCGGTGCGTGTAGCCTCCACACTGTCCAACTGAAGATCCGCCACCAACCATACTAACTTCTCTTCCTACAGATATCCTGGACAATGAAGGCATTTGGAACACGGGCAAGATCGTGGACGTGAGCCGCGACGAAGAGGACATGGTCGAGATCAATTACGACGGCTGGGGCGACGAGTACAACGAGTGGATCCCGCTGTCGGCGCAGCGCCTCGCGCCGCTGCACATGTACACCATGGTCAAGAAGTGCTGGGCCAAGCTCACCAAGTGGCCATGGTGGCCGGCGTTCGTGGTGCTGCGCGCGCCCACGCGCAAGTCGGCGGCCGACGCGCTGAACGCCGAGTCCAAGATCTACGTTGAGTTTTTCGACTCGTACAATGAAGAGAAGCGCTCGCGGTGCTGGATGCAGAAGAAGAACATTGCGAGCTTCAAGGAAGGATTTGACGAGCGCGCGTCCAAGAACATTGGCAAGAACTTCCCGGCTTATGTCGAAGGCACGCAGCGCGCCATGGCCGGCGGCTCGCCCGTGCTGTTCAGTGGCAACGGCACGCTGCCCATCGAGTTCTCGAGCAAGTACACGGAGCCGCTGAATACAAGCAAGCAGGCACTGTCCGGTGGCGACGAAGCCAAGTGGTTCAACGCCTACCGCATCTTCAGCAACCGCTACCGCGTGCTGTACGGCTACGACTTTGCCAAGGACTCGACCAAGACGCTGCTGGCGGCGCAGAGTGCCAAGGGCAAGCGTGCGAACGGCGTCATGGGCAAGAGTGCCAAGTTGGCAGGCGATGACGACGAGGAGCAGGAAGACGAGGATGAGGTGGAGATCCTCGAGACCTCGACGCCCGTGAAGCGAGGACGTGGCCGCCCACCGGGCAAGCATGCCAAGAAGCAGCCCAAGCGAGCTGAGTACGCTTATGAAGACGACGAAGATGAAGAAGAAGGTGAGTGACTGGCGATGGACAAGGGGATACAAACACTGTTGTAGATGGTTGGAGGTGATGGTCTGACTATGATTTTGTACTATGGACGCAGAGAAACCGACCAAGCGCGCGAAGAAGGACGCCAACGAGGAGTACCACGACGCCGCCGTGGAGGTGCAAGAAGAGGACGACAACGCCGAGGACGAGGTGGAGGAGTCTCCTCGTGGTCGACGGAGCTCCCGCGTCAGCCAACGCAAGTCGAGCCAAGCCGACCTCACGCCCACGCGCCGAGCGGCGCATCCACGACGAGCCAAAGGTTCTCAATAGCTTGCATCTCTGTGGATTGGATTTTGTGCACGTTAGGTGCGAGTCAGCCGTGAGTGTCGTTCTCCTGCCCAGACAGTCGTTCTTCCGTCCAAGTCCTAGACAAGGAGGTGAGAGATGGCTCGGCTGTTTGGGTGTGAGGGACTTCGTCCACGTGCCTCTGTATTGCATTCGCCAAAGTGTTTCCGTTTTGCTTTGCTGCTCCAAATGTTCATGGGGTTGATGATCTGTTTTGTGTTTCCGTGTTGTTTGTTGTATGTGATCCGTCTTCCGTCCTTCCCGCACTCGCCTTTCAATCGCCGGCTTTGATTTCATTCAGATGAAGACGACAACGTCGATATGGAAGACTTTGGAGACGAAGGCGAAGACTTCACTTACTACGAATACGAAGAGCATGACGACGACGCCAGCTCCATCGGTCGAGGCCGTTCCGCTGCCACAGGCAGTCACGAGTCTTCACGTGACACCTCACCTGAGATGCGGTCCAAGCCACGCAAACCCGTTCAAGCTTCACGGAAAGTCTACGAACGCAAGGCGCTCAAGGAGCTGTTGGCGTCTTCGACCCCGCAACCAGTGATCGCGCCACCGATTTTGTTCAGGAAGGTTCCAAAACTCGAGGAAGTGCCTCTCGGCGCCAAGGCCAAGTCTGAAGAGCTCAAGTCCCACAGTTCCTCCTCCGGTTCGGGCTCTCAACGGAAGACGACGAGCCCGACACGCTACGCCACTGATCGAGAGGATGCAGAAGCAAAGGAAGGCGTCGAGGCGGAAGGGCCATCTCTGAGACATTGGCTGCTTGGGGCCTCGGACGACGGGAGCTTTGGCTCGGGGGCAGTGCATAGGTCGTGGTCGATACAGCGTTGGTTCACCGCGGGATTGAAGCGATACGCGGCAGCAGAGACGAAGACAGAGAATCCATGAGGGGACAGCTTCTCCTCGAGGGGAGTTATATACGAAGTACGTTCGTGTGGCTAGCCTTAGCCGCCTTTTTGAATACCTGACGCGTTTGGAGATGGAGTTCCAAGCCTTCATCACACGAGTTCTTCCTTTATGAGGCTGTGGCGATGTCGTGGTGAGGCTCGCCGAGGTGATCCCAGCTTGATGGGAGACCGTGGCATGAACACCGCGTTGCCCTGCTCTGCATCCCGTCTCAACCACAGCTCTCGCTCGACGTCGGCGTACTTCTTCGACAGTGGATGGCGCGGTGCATACGGCGTCGGCTCCATACTAGAAAGGTTCAAGCGATTCACCGAGTCGCTTTGACGGGGGGAAAGCAACGGGCTGAATTTGCCGTCACGGTACTGCTTCGGAATCTCGGCTCCAATATACCGCGGAGACACGTACGGTGGCAGCAAAGTAGACTTGTTTTTCCACTGCTTGTCCCCCACTAGAGGCGATTGCACGGATGGAAAGCGCGGGTTGAGCTCGTCGAAGAGAACGAGTGAGAGGTCAGGCTTTCGCGCCAAAGAGGCAACGTTGGCTTGCTGCTTGCTGGCGCGTTCACTCGCGCGGTCGTAGTCTGGAGTGCACGTACAGCAGTCAAAGAGGACACTGGATATTGGATCCATGCCTCGAAGAGCTTCCCATGACGCTGTATAACCATGCCACTCGATCCCAGCGAGGGCCACGAATACGACGGACAGCGGTGTACTCACAGCTTGTGTCAGCTTGGACGGAGACCTGACTGAAGGACTGAGTATGAATTCACACGCCAGCCTTGCTACTTGATGAGAGGAGCCACAGGAGCGATTGATGCGGCTCGCTATCTCAGCAGTGAGCAGCTTGACCTGCAATAGCAGCGGCAGCGTAGCCTCCGCGTCGAAACCCAGCTCACCAAGCTGATTTCGTGTCTGTGCGTCATCTTTCTCACCAAAACCCAGCTTGTGCAGGCTAATGTCACGGTCGTCGAAGTCACGCTCTCCACTTGGATGCCGGGGGTCCGTTTCCAGTGGCAGCGATCTACCACGAAGAAGAAAGATCTCATCGATAGCTTTGATTCGAGGTTTGCACTGTGCCTTTGGCGGCGAGCAGCTACTGCTTCCTCTTCGTGTAGGGGACTGGTCGACCTTGACACGCTTCCACAGACACAGGAAGCTCATGTTCTGGGCTCTCTCGACGTATTTCTGTACGCAGAACGCCTTCGGCTCAGTGTCTTCTATCGCGTATCTGAAAGTGGGTTTTCTGGCCAAGCTGCCGTCTCTATCGTCATCAGCTCCATCGTCTTCGTCACCCCTCTCACTTGATTCTGATCCACGATCTTCTCGGTTGGTCGGTGTTGAACGTATACACGCGTGCTCCATTTCCTCACACAAATCCTGGGTTTCGGCATCATGAGAACGCTGGGCGGGTCGGAGGAAGGCATGCATTAGAACAGGAACACAAACCTGCAGTTGAGAGCTGTTCAGCACAATCGTCTTGAATCCCTGCCGCACAAGTGCACATGGAGCGTCGGGATTCTTCGATCGGAATGCCTTGAAGATCGCTCGAGGCGTCGCACTCTGGATTTTGCTTCATCAGTTGCCAGCTCCACCACAGCGTAGAGGGAGGATGTACAGCAGACTACTCACCGCCAGTTGGTGCGCCTTGATGTGCTGGGAGGCCGTTGTTCTGTACCACAGGCTTGGCTGGCTGCGAGTATGCGTTAGCGAATGCCCAAGGGTTGGACGTCACAAGCTTCTCACCCTGTGGGACTCAAGAGCACAGTGTCGACCATGAGCATTTTCATTGGTCTCTGGCTAGAAGGGCCTCCACCATGGCGGTGTTCCAAGGAGCCACCACTGCCGATGGCCTGGAACACAGCAACCCATTCGTGCGCGAGGTCTTGGGCCGTATACTTGGCGCGAGCAGTCTCGGAGAAGTGGGATAGCCGCAGTGGCTGGGCGAGTGGTGGATGACGAGTCGTGTACATGGGTCGAAGCGTGAGCTCATCGCTGTCGTAGCCGTCATCGTCTTCATCTTGGCGGCTCATCTCAATTGCATTGGCTTCACCAGGCACACTCACGTTGATCCGCAAAAATAAACGCGCACTCCCAGGGATAAAATACTTCGAAGTAGCAGCCATACCATGTGCAGGATATTCTCAGTCTTGATTTCACACGGATGCTTCTTCCTGACTTTCCTTCTCTGCTTCGATCCACGCGTCGTAGTCTCCTCGGAGATTTGCCGTCCGCAACCATCCTTGAATCGTGAACTCGCCCGATGAATGGAAGCTCAAATGCGAGGAGAATACCGGTGATGTCGGGACAACCGAAGGTTGTGTAGACGCCTCACCAGCCTGTGGCTCGTACTTGGGTGGCGGAAGAACCCACACTGGTGTCTTTCCTCGTGGCATCTGCGTGTGGCCTAAGGGATCACAGCAATCATTAAGGCCTCATTGTTTACCATCAGAAGCAGCACGATAAAGGTTTTCTTACCAATGACGCCGGCTCGCATACTGAAACGCCGGCCCGCTTTGCGAACCAGACCTGGGTCGCTGTCAGTGGCTTGAAGAGTTACCGCTTCCTGTACGCTGATAACGGAGCCGTGAGAGGCATTTCCATTTACAGAGTCTGCAGTGGAGGTGATCGCAGGAGACGGGGTTGCAGATTTCTTGGGGAGGGATTTCTCAGCTGGAGCTTCTCCTGCTGGTCGTTTTGCTGGCGGCGTCTTTGCAGTCTTCAAAGTCTTCGATCCGCCACTCGTCGTAGGTGGGTTGTCTACGCGGAGAGCAAGTGTAGGTTAGTCCAATGAGCACAAAATAGAGGGTGAACAGCTTACATAACCGGCCGAATACCATTGTCTTGCGACTCGTCTTCTCGGAGTAGGGCCAGCACAGCACTTTCAGCGTCAGCGAGTAGCGATTTCTTCGCCCTTCCCTTTGGTTTAGTGCCTTGGTGGGCACGACCTTCGGCTTCTGGAAGCAGCACGGCATCTGAGACAACGACAGGAAGTCCTGCAGTGACGGCTCCGCTGGGGTCCACAGCTTCTGTTGCAACTGCCTCGGGTATTTCAACTGTGGGTCGAATACTCAATTCCCGAGGCGACTGCTCTTCTTCCTCCTGCGGACGGGGTGGTGAATTCTTCTCATTGGGCTGAATAAACCCTGCACAGCACACAACGAGAGTGAGAACAAGCCCAAGCAAATCACAGACTCGCGTTATTCGTATAAACCTTCGACGCCACCTGAACGCGTTGCGCCCCAATCGTCCAACGGATCCGCCCGAGCTTCATCGTCGTCATCGTCGTCATCTTTGACTGCATCGTTGTCTCGTTCATCATGATCTTCAGTGTCACGTTCTTCGTCCACATCGTCCACGATACCGAGGTCATCATCGTAGTCCACGTCGATGTGGTCGCTGTCTTTGGTCTCCTCGGCTTCAGGCCGAGCGTCTTCTTCGTGGACTGTTCCCTCAACGATCTCACTTCCGCGAACGTCAACGATGTCTTGCGGCAAAGTCTCTTCGTCGGAGGTTAAGACGATCTCGATCGGTACTTCCTCGGAGTCCTCCTCGCCGGTAGTATTTGAAGGAGAAGAAGTAGTTGCTCCAAACCCTCGCTCTCTTTCTCCACGAACCGTTTCGAGGGCTGCTACACAAATAATCAGATCAATTGCTCCTCGTTAGAACAAGCAAATCACTCCCATCTGATTAGTGCTGAAAGTACCTTCTGGTGAAGAAGTTGCACGCTCTTCCAAGGGTGCTTCTGGTTCTTCTTCGTCTGAAATGACTGGACTTGCGAGGACTGGAGCTTTCCTTTTTCTCGTCGACCGCTTAACCTCATTCGTGTGACGAGGCTCGTCAATCGAAGGATCGGGAGTTGGTGAGAGCTCTCGTTTTCGTTGCACCCGGAGACGTTTGGGAGATCGAACAACCCGTTCGTCTTCGTCTGAAGTGCGAGCTGCGTCGGACGCAGCTTTCTCGTCATGAACGGCGGTAAACTCTGCCTCATCGTCGTCACGCGGACTCGGTACATGGGGTCCATCGAGGATCTGACCTTTAAGCACTGACGGAGCACGCCATACTCCAGTTAGGATGTCAATGGTTGGCCAGAGAGCTTGCTATCAACTCACCTGATGGCAGGGGTGGACTCGATTTTCGCTTTGTTTCAGTCTTCAAGCGCTGTCGCTTGCTAGCTGTGGAGCTTTCGGTTTTGATATTCCTCAGTGTCGCTACAAGAAATGAACCCAGGTTTGATGAGTGACGCAGCCGTGCATGGTCACGACAGCAGTTGTTCAGCTCACATTTCGTACTGCGTTGAGACAACGGCTTGTCGTCGATCCGCCAGTCGTCGTCGGCCAACTCGGCAAAGACGCTTTCATCGATATCTTCGACATTGAGACTCAGGTCGTCCTTGATTCCCGCTGGTTGGTACGAGTACACTTTCCCATGGCGCACTTGACTCGAGTTCATGTTCTTCACCCACGTCCGAGTGCCAATCTCCGTCTTGATTTCGCGCGTTGACGGCGCTGGCCTGGTCTTAAACTTGACAGGTAGCGTGCCTCCCGAGGTAATCGGAGCGAACTCCACACCAGCGTTCGACTGCAGCACCCGACTCAAAGACGCCTCGAACGCGGGGCTACGCTTCTCTGGCATACCAGACAGGTCGAATGCTTTGATGTCGGTGCGTTTAACCCAGCAGCTACACACAACCAAAGAGGTTAGCACGGCAGTCTCACCCATTGGAGGCCTTCTGTTCCTACCGGCATCGGTTAGCGATGTCCTTGTGGTCTAGAAAGTCGACAAACATGCGTGTCTCGTTCGCGAGATACCCCTGGCCAGCGGCGTTCCCTGGCGGACGGAACGTCACCTGGGGTGACACAGGAAAAATGTTGAGTGCATGAACGTACAAAACAATGAGCATCGTCAAGAGCTCACCACTGACGGCCACCACGGCCAGTTGGGGTACTTCGCCCAGCACTTCACCGCCCACGTGTACGTGTGGAACGGCGCGACGCGACCGCTGTTAATCGCGACGACCTCGTTGTACTCCTCCCCCCAGCCGTCGTATTTGACTTCCACCTCTTTGTCGGACGCCAACGCGATCACCTGCGCAACGTTCCACGTGCCTTCGTTGTCCATGACATCTACCACATAAACCAACCGCTTTCAGAACCACCAACGACCTCACCGACACCACACGACTGCTCTACGTACCCAGCCAGTCGCCCTTGCTCAGATACACCGTCAAGAAGTCGGACTTGGTGTCTGCAGCGATCGGCTTCTTCCCGACGGCTTTCGTCTTCGTTGGCGCTTTCGCCTTTCCTGGAGACTTCGCGGGCGCTTTGCTCTTCGACTTCGCAGGCGCCGACGCGTTCTTCCTGCTCGTCTGTATCGTCTTGGCCATGGATGCGTGCGTACTGTTGTCGTGTGCTAGTGGCGCTCGAGTGTGCACGCGCATGCAGGGCGGCGACAACCGTCAATTGAGCTTCTTGTGGGGAATGAGTTCCATGCGGGCTCCCATCGACCGACCTTCACTCTTGAGAAGAGGGCACTAATGGTCCTTCTAACCATAAGAGTGACACCCAATGTAGTGTGGGTCACATAACTAGACAATGGCAACTTCACTAAACACAGTAGATGATGTTGAAGTCGATCGCTGAGTTCACCTATGCATGGACGAGATGAAGGACTGTAACGAATGGACACAGGGGAACTCTTGTGCGGTCCTTGATATTGATGTATCGGTTGTACGTAAGCGAGTGAGTGAGCTCAGAGCTCAGTGGGGCGGGTGGAGCCACGCAAACTTCATCGAAAAGTCGACCCCTGTCTCCAAAATCACACGCTGTGGGTCAGTTCGAACTACAACGCAGACAGTCTGTCTTCCCACGCTGCACAAACACGTACCGAAGTGGAGAAGCATGGAATGAACCACGTAGCAAGTATACATGATAAGCTTCGCCTGCACTTCTGATGCCTGCTTGTCGAGCACGAAGGCGACTTGGTGGAGCGGAGAGATGCGAGCTTGCGTCGAATGAGCGCTGTGAACACAAGAAATGACGAGAGCTCCAATGTGGCATATACAAGTACGCTCGTCGTGATGTCGTTGAGCTCTGCAGTACTGTATGTTGCAAGGAGCGGGTAGAACTGGCGGTTTGGAGATTGGCTCAGTGCGACCATATACAGCGCGACGATGACAGGCATCATCACCTCCGTGTACTCGACGAGCAAGACAAACTCGGTCAGGAAAAGAAGTTGTCTGGAGCTCCGAATGAACTGAACACGGTCTTCAGCCGACAGCGCCATCAGATTCGATCGGCTTTGCAATGGTTGATGCTCACAGTCGGCCTGTTGAGTTGACGCCAACTGCAGTGTATCTCCGTTTCCAAGGGCGAGCCGAGTGCATGCCGTGGACGCATGCTGCTGGTTCACGACAGGAACTACAATCGCACGGTTCGGTGTTGATCGTGTCGTTGCGCGTTGAGACTTTCGAAGAAGTTTGCTCCTCTTGAGAAGTCGTGTTGAGTTGATGTTGGCCACTGGCGGCGACGCTAACTCGTTCTCACCGCTCTGTGCTCGCCTTGGCTTGTCTCGCTTGACCGTGAGCAAACTCTCAACTCGACTCGCCTGCTGATGCGAACGTGCGATTTGTGGGTCTTGTAGCAGCTCGTGGCATATCTCCAAAATGTGGTGGTTCGAAGTCGAGTCGGGCGGAAGTTTAGCAAGGATCTGGTCGAGTTGGCCCTTTAAGTGCAACTCACTCATGAGTTTTTTGTCGCGCTGAACCCGCTTTCCCCACAGCACGGAGCAGCCGGTTACCACTGTCGGAGTCCGCGAAAGCGTCCCAAACACCAATGAAAACGGCACCGGAAATCCGATTCCGTGGGCGACGGTGTACTGCATTCCGACGCCCGCGATCGTGGCAAACGCCGTGACGATAGCAATGGCGCGATTGGAGATCGGTAAGTTCAGCAAGCAAGTCCGGAACTGTTGGAGCGCCGAGATCGTGATGAACACCGTCATGAGCGCGCTGCGAAGCCAAAAGACGTAATTCTCGTCAATTCCCTCGCGAGGTCTTCGAAGAGGAACAGAGTCCATGAGTAGCCCGAGCAAGACGCACGGCAACGGAGTCAAAAGGCACGTGAGGGTCACGCGTACAGCGCTTGCTGACTATGAGTACTCTCGGAATGAACGAATGCGGGACGCCGAGTACTGGCCTTGTAGTTCGACTTGCAGAGCCACCAAAAGCTCATAAAGCGTGCCTGCTGCTTGCCAAGACAGTGCGCCAGGGGGTGAGTCGCCTGAGCCCATTGAGTCGCGGCTTGAGCGGAATGCAGAATTGCATCTGGGTGTCTCGCTGCAACGACATACTTGCGTTCGGAGGGCGAAGCGGCAGGTTTGGTAATCACTGTCGTGAGGCGGCTTGTCGTCAAACGGTCTGGCAATCACAGTCGCTACAAGTCGTCACGATCCATTTCATTTCTGGGAGTTGCAGATGGGATCGATTTCGGTTGATGCGTTGCGGAGGATGGATTTGGTCTTGCCGGTATCTTAAGTCGCTGCGAATTTGGAGGGCTCCTAGATGAACCGAACGCAACAGGATCAGAAAGTGGCTTCATTCCAACTCCTTCACCACATATATCACACGATGACCCCACGGACATGCAAGGACAGCTTGAAGCTGTCAGCGTTCACGAGCGCGTCGTCAACACACACTGCGTTACTCAAACTTCTCTCAGTTCGGTCCTTTACCGACGTCATCAAGATCGTCGAATGCGTCTTCGTCCACGTCTTCGTCGTCGAATCCCAAGTCCTCCTTGACGGACGGAGGCTGGTAGGCATATACTTCCCCGTGTCGCACCCGGCTCGAGTACAGGAGCTTGTTCCAGGCATCGAGCCCAAGCAGGCGCTTGAGTTCCGAGACTGGAAATGCCGGTCTGGCGGCGAACTCGACCGGCAGCGCGTGTCCATCTGCGAGCGGATCGAAGGCCGGCCTTGCGTGGGAGAGCAGCAAACGCGTGTACGACGCCTCGAATCCGGGGCTGTTTGTCTCTTTCCGAAGGTGGTCTCCCTTTTGTTGATACGGCTTAGTCTGTGAGACTTCAATCCAGCGCCTACTCCAGCAGAACACCACACATGAATCAGAGCACTGATACATCGTGTGTCGACGGTATCGTGATTCTCTTCTCGTACCGGCAGCGCTTGGTCATATCCTTATTGTCCAGAAAGTCGACAAACATGTGGGTCTCATTGGCGAGATACTGCTGGCCGTCCAGGGTTCCCGGCGAGCGGAATTCCACCTGCGCGCGCACACACACAATAACCCGCGTCCATCAGCCCTGCATCTGCTAACGTCGGAAGGTCGAGACCCTCACCACTGAAGGCCACCACGGCCAGTTCTTGTACTTGGCCCAGCACTTGACCGTCCACGTGTACGTGTGGAACGGAGCGACGCGGCCGCTGTCGATCGCCACGACCTCGTTGTACTCTGGACCCCAGGCGTCGTACTTGACCTCCACCTCGCGGTCATTCGGCTCGCTGAGGATCTGCGCTACATTCCACGTGCCTTCGTTGTCCATAACGTCTACCATACAAGTCGTATCCCAGTCAGACTCAAGCAGCCTTTGATATTGGCGCAGACAGGAAGCTGCCCACCCAACCAGTCGCCTTTCTTGAGAGTCTTTGGTGCGGGAGTCTTCGCTTTCGCGGCGCCTGACGCCGTCACAGACGCCCTAACTTTCAGGTTTTTACTGGTGGAAGCTGACACTGCCTTTGGCCTCACGCTGGATTGCATTGTCGCCACGGCGTCGCCAATGGAGACCTCACACGTGCACTAGCCAAGTCGAAGGATAGAGGCGTCTGCATGTGTGACCGAGTCGATGTCACTGTATGATCGTGAGCCGCGTTTGAGTGACTAAAAGATGGTGTGGACCACATGATTTGCCCACACTCCATGTTGAAGTGGGCCATGACCCTGCAGGTCAGCGCCGCGCGCCACATCGTGTGGTATCATTTCGTCAACAACATCGCCGGCCAGAAGTCGAGCTACGGCCTCTGCGATGCTTCGATCGTCCTTAGCCTCAGTGCTACCGCCTACACCGTCATTGGATATAGGGAATGATGGAAGCGCCCTCTTGCCCGAGGAAGCACAGATTGGTAACAACCATGACGCTGAAGTCGGGTCTCCATTTGATCACCATGGTGCTCAGTACGAAGTAATACACTAAACTACGCCAATACCTTCACAGAACGATCTCTTGTCGGGGCTTCTCACCTCCTGACACTGACGTCTCCGTCCCCTGCGAGGATGTGCTGTTGGGTATCGTGTCTGGCTGCTGCTGCGGAATAGATCTACTCGGCTCGCTGTGCACTGGCCGTCGTTCTTGGGCAGCCGGCAAGTCAGCTGGAGACAATGGGTAGACGTAGACCTGTGCGTGGCGGATTTTGTTGGAGTTGAGTGAGGCGATCCACTCGTCCCTGCCAACAGCCTCCTTCAGGCTTGGGACTGGGGTGGCCACCTGCGTCTTGAAGGCTTCTGGCAGAGTACCACCTCGAACCATCGCTGGGAAGCCCTCCAACGCTCGAGACTCGAGAGCACGCGCAAGAGACGCCTTGTACCGGGCGTCACCCGGCTTCTTTAACTGCCTCTCGTACAAGTCGTCGAACGGTTTGATCCGCTCGAGGTCGACCCAGCAACTGCAACACACGCAGTCGATGGTGATCAACGGAAACAGACGCAGACAATCCATTCAGATCGGCGACGTACCGACAACGCTTGGAGATATCCTGGTCGTCAAGAAAGTCCACAAACATGCGTTTCTCTTGGGCAAGGTGATTGCGTCCTGCATCCGTTCCTGGCGATCGAACTGTAACCTGTGCAGGGTAGTGCAGACACGACGAGTCCAACCTCAGTGTGAGCTGTCATCTCCATCTCGTACAGAAGTCACTCACAACTGATGGCCACCACGGCCAGTTCTTGTACTTGGCCCAGCACTTGACAGCCCACGTGTACGACTGAAACGGAGCGACGCCGTCGCTGTTGAGCGCGACCACCTCGTTGAACTTGGAGTCCCAACCGTCGTACGTGACTTCAGCCTCCGTGTTCGAAGGGAAGTTGATGACCCGCGCGGCGTTCCACACGCCTTCGCTATCCATCACATCTACGCGCCTCGCAGCCACACGCGCAACGTCAGGTCACACTGCTAATCCATGAACTCACCACCTCGTTAGCCACGAATAACGGCTCGTTCTCACCCAGCCAGTCGCCAATTCCGATCGCCACCTTGGTGACCGTAGGGAGAGCGGCAGTTGCAGTGCTCGATGCTGGTATACTCGCCATGGATATGCGTGTTCAGGGCGTCACCTCCTCGCGCATCCACAGCTACCGGTACTCGCCGATCGAGATGCAGTTTCGTGTGTCCGTCCGCCTTTCCGTTGTGGAGCTTTGGGGCGGACCTACAGCGAGACCGATTATAATGTGGACCACACCAGATGAGGACGGTGGTCTTAGGGAAGAAAGGCAACACAGAGCTTCAAGCAAAGAATCGCGTGTTCTCGTGATATGATCGAACTAAGTCATCTGTGCTACGTCGTTCTTGACACGCCTGGTCCATTGTACGTTGATTTATTGTACACTGCAGCTTGCACGGAGCATGTTGATGGCGTCGGAGGAGCGGCAGTCGGGGCATCGATACCACGCGTTGGTCTCCGGCTTGACTGTGCGCGGATCTCGATAGAAGGTCTGCTGGCAATCGCGACAAATCCCGTAGTGTTGCGCGTTTGTGCCATTGTTTGGGACCGCGGAAGTCACAGGATGAGCAGCGAGATGGCCCATCGGTGGGCCGGGATACGCTGGTGTGGGCATCGCCATGGGGAACAACACTTGGTTCTTACAGAGCGGGCAGTGGAGCTCAGACCGAAGCCAGCGGTCGGCGCAGTCGGAGTGGCACGTGTGGCTGCATACGAAGGTCTTCACGGCTGAGTGGTACTCAATTGCTCGCTGGCACACAGCACAGATCTTGTGTGGCGGGGCTGGGCCCGGCTTCTCACCGCTGAGAGCTTCCGGCTGCGCGTAGACTTCCACCGGAATATCCGCAGCCCTACGGGGGAAACCTCCATGCACTGGCACTTCCATCGTTTTGAGAACTGTAGAGACCCTGTGGCTCGACAGCGTGTCGGACACGCGCTTCTGCGTGCTCTGCGTTGGGACATGGCGCCATTCTTCAACTATCGTAAGCTGGTGGCGGTTCCTCCTCGTCGCAGTCAACTGTCTCACCCCCAGGACGCTCCTGAGGTGGACCACATTCATCACCTTGTGAGAAGTCTTCGAAGTTGTTTTTGCTTTCTCCCTCTGTGTCACCGGCGTCTGTGTCTTCGTCAGGAGATGAGTCGCCGTCGTTGTACTCGTACTCTCTTGGCGTCTCACTTGAACACGGAGGAGTCTCGACGACACTAGCCAATGGTTCATTGCCCGGAACTGAAGTCACAGACAGTTCTTCAACTTCTGTGGTCGGATCTTGCCTCTGAGTCGCCGTCGGGTGTTGAGTCTTCTGCTTCACAGTCGGACGAGAAATTCCCTTGGCCTTTGTCTGGATCATCGCTGGCTTCGTCGTGATGCTGGACTTCGTACTTCGGTTCGATGCAAGAGATCGTGTGGATCCTACAGACATCGCATCGTCGTCGGATCTCTGAGATGTTCGCATCGAGTGCCTATCCCCATCATTCAAACGATGAGGCCCCTTTCGTGAATGTAGCAGCGATTTCTTGACCTCCACACTGGATCTTGATGGAGCAACCTGATCTTGGCTCTCATCCATTGTCCAGCTCATGAGAGGCGGAATGCTTCGTTTGAAATTGGGCCTCAGTCGGTACTCGAAGTCGGATAATCGTCCGTCTCCCTCTGAATTCTTCGTCTGTGCATTTGGCTCCATCACAAGCACGACCATCTCTCCGTTTTCCAATACGCTGGCAATAGGATCGTGATCCTTGAATCGGAGTCGAAGCTTGCCATAATGATGAGTGAGGATGAATTGATCCGAGACCTTCAGCTTCAAAGGAGGCTTATAGTCTGGCTGGGTTGACGTAGCGAACAGATCGTTGTGCTGCATCCAGAACATACGCGTCTTGATCTTGGCGACAACATCTTTCATAGGCTCGTGGCGATCTGCGGCGTGGTAGAACATTCCGAAGGGTGTGAGTACTTGAATGCCAAACTGCTTCGGACTCACGAACGCAACGAACTCTTCCACACTCAATGTGCCGTCACCATCGGTATCGAATCGCTTGATGAACGTCGCGATTACATCTCGAGGGTAGTGCATGTGGGCCTCTCGCTGTAGGAATGCAACGATCTCACCCACACTTATGGCCCCTGAATCGTCGGTGTCAAGCGCCTTGAAACTAGCGTGAAGATCCGCATTGTTGGATACGAGATGGCGAAGTTGCCCTTCTACCGAGTCAAGAGACAGAGGCTTGTCTGCCACAAAAGACTCGAGAGCAGCAAAGAATGCGTCTTTCGGACACTGCATACGCTTTGGCAAGGGATGCTTGAAAGGCAAGCTAACGATCCGAGCGAAGATGACGCGGCTGAGCAAGCTGCTTCCCGTGCTGACACCCAACTTCTCTTCCAGCATCGCCTCGAAGTTTGCTGACGAGATGGTTGCTGAATCTTGCATGGATGAAGCCGAGAGCTTTGCAACAACGCGCTGGACATGGATCTTGGCTCGTGACTTGCTACTTGACCGGTCAAGTAACGCTTGGCGTACTTGAAATTCGAGAATTTCCACACGAAAACTAGCAGCACCAACCAACTCAATCAGCACGGAAGCGTCGATTGCTCCACTGCTATCTTGGCAAACGCTTCTCAAGGCAAGTTTGATTCGAGAACGGAGATCGAGAAAATCGGCTTCATCAAGTTGCTGGACTAGGAGATTTTCCAACTCTGAGAGCGAGAACGCCTCGCTGCGCCTTTCGAGCAGAGCACCTTGAGGCGAGGCGTTCGCAGCGAGGAGTGAGACTACAAAGAGCTCCAGTAATTGCTTGGCTTCTTTGACTGGAAGCAGTTGCTCGCTCTCCAGCGGTGGCGCCGCAGTCTTTCCTTGTGGAGTCGTTTCTTCATTGACACCGTCCGCTGGGGAGCTGCGCTGCTCTTGCGGTTGCTGCTGGACCTCACTGGCATCGTCCTTGACGATGTCCTCGCTCACAGACGGCTGTGTGGGTTCCTGGTCATTGGCAGCACTCAGTGGCTTTGCAGGAGTTGGCTGTCGTCGTGAAGTCTTGCTCTTGCGACGCTGCTTTGATCCCATTCTGCTGAATGGCTGAATTGGCACGCGCCGTTTCAGGATTGGGCCGCGGTTCTACCGACCTACCCATTTTAATGTCATATTGCAATAGTGACACCTGGGTATAGAAACGAAGATTCATGATGGAGGAAGCCTTCATGGCGAGTGTCGAGACACTTTCTGTATTATTGATGAGCCACGAGTGTGCGTTGTCGAGGGCTGAAGATCTTAGTCGATGGGATGCTCTGCATGCAACACCACCACTTCACTTCTCGTGGCGTGGCTCTAGAGGCCAACACCATCGAATCGATGGCACACAGACACGCAAGTGATGGATGATAGCATGGGTTTCTATTGTTTGATAAATAAGGAATGGTGGTAAAATTGGCTGAGGAGCCTCTCTACGTCACTGGGTACATATAGATAGATGGCGAGGACGCTGACGCTTACATCTCCATGTCGAAAATGAAGTCGTCGCTGTCCTCTTCTGGTCGAGAGCACTTGCTCGAGGAGCCGTCCAGCTCGCCGTCGAAGAAGTCTTCGCAATCGTTGCCGCACTGGCAGCCAGTCTGATCGCCCAGGCGCTCGTCATCGCGATCGCACCAACCGAAGTCGTGGGTACGCGCTGGGATGGCCACTGGGGCCGCGCGCGACGGGCTATCGGCCTGGAGCTTGTGCTGCTTGGTTCGGTGCGTGAGCTGCTTTCTTCGGCTCGCGAAGATGTCGTTGCAGAAGCTCGGCTCCGAGTCGCTGTCCGTGTCGTCTTCCGAGTTCCAGCTGAGGATCTTGCTGGGTTCGCTGTACATGCTGTTGGTGATGTAGCTTGCCTGGAACTGCGGCTTGGCCATGGGCTGCTCCGAGTGCACGTTGTGGATCCACGCGCTGAACTGAGCCATTGTGGGTTGATAGTGGAGTTGTTGCTTTTGTCTTGTCAATTGCAGAATGAGTTGGCTCGGATGCCGGCGAATCCGCCCAAGTGAGTGGCTTGCCGGCGGCGGCCCAACCAAACCCACTCAACACAACACCGCACACGCAGGAACCCGCGGTCGCATCACAGATACGCTGCCGGTCGGTGGTCGGGGCGCAAAGACTGGTCGGATCACCAGAGCTTCGGGAGATTCCGTTCCCTCTGGCTGCGCTTGCACGCACGGACGGCAGTTGGTGGAAGAAAAGCCATGCGACCGCACGCGCACTTGAACCCTCGGAGCGAGCGGCGCTGGTGATTGGCGGTCGGCGCCACGTGGGCCTACGAGACAGACGCGTCGGACAAAAAGCAGTCGAGTGCCAATTTGGGACCCGGCCCATGCTCACACACGCTTTCAATAGAAGACGGCGCGGAATTTCGAACAGATTCAATGATGAACCTTCTGGGAACACAGCCCAACACCAGCATTGTGTGGGACGTCCAGCAGACGGCAACGAGTGAAGGTGGAGAAAGGAATCTTCCGTGCGGACAATCGGCTCGCCACAAGATGCAATACTGGAACTGAAGCGGCTCGTCACCGCTCATTGCACGGGAGAGACAGCGGAAAGCTGCGTCGGTGGACGAGCTCAGGAGCCAAATGGTGCAGACGATCAGATTCGATCATACCTTGGTATTTCCACAGGCCCTTCATCATCATGGGATTCAACATCACTTGAAATCCCTGCCGCAGACCAGTGTACAGTACGCTGTGCTGGTGCGCAGTGCGAAGTTACTGGTACTGTAGGCTTCAGTACCATGCTACAGTTGGTAGCAAGGTAGGGCGCTCTCACCTGAGCGACCAAAACACACTTGCCCGAAGCAGCGAAAGCAACGAGCTGCAACACCATCAGCCGCCAAACCGCACCGACACAGTATCAGCTATGATCGAGCTCTTGTGAATGGGTGTCGGTGCGACCATGCCTTTTGCCTGGTCCCCGACACGAGATTGGAAAGCAATTAGGCGCTAGCCCACCAGGATCTCGCTCCCGCAGCTTCGCCCCGACAATTGGCTCGCGTGCAGCTTCGCTTGCAGCATTCATTGTCTCGCCGGTTCGCAGTTGAATTGCGACACCAGCATGGACGTTTGACAAAATCTGGCTGGATAACTGTCGGCCTTCAATTGTCGCAAGGCAGTCGCTGGCAAAAAATGATGGACGCAATATGAAATATATCCGTCCCAAGACTGGATGTCGCATCAACCGTCCCACATGAAGCAACTCCTGGAATCCACCACCAACAATGAACCGAAGGACTGTGTTGGTTGCTTTAGAGGATGGTGCTACGAACATAAAAGGCTGATGAACAGGACACAGAATCGTCCATGATGAAGCTGCATGGGTGTCTGCTGGATTGTCCTACGCTTGAAACGAAGACCGCGTTGCCTCCAAAAATGCGAAAGAAGAAAACTCTCCTGCGCTTTTCCTATCGGATACGTCGGCTCGCAGATTCACTGTGACAGGGGTCCCCGCGTCCGACAAAATCGTGCGGGACTACCGCGGTATCCTATCAGAATTCAATTGCCGCTAGCTCCTTGCCAAGGTGTGTTGATTCCCCAGAGTGTCGCAATAATAAGCAGTCCCACACGACGCGTGAAGCGAGGGCACGAGAACGATGGTGATGGAGTTGCCAAATAAATATGCTTGCTTTGCTTTCTGGCGGAGCTATCTCCCTCTAAATATTGTCTACGCTTACATTTCCATCTCAAAGATTTGGTCGTCTTCATCCGACGGCGTGGGTTCGGAGCTCATCACCACTGAGCGTCCAACTGAACCCGTAGTCGACTTGGCGCCATGCTGTGTTCGCAAGTAAGCGAGGTTTCCGAACAGCATAAGGTCGTCTTCATCGATGTCAATCGCGCCCATGGAGTCGCGCGAGTAGTCTTCACTGTAGTTTTCCACCGGCGTCTCTTCATAATGCAGAGACGAGTGGGTTCGGCTGTGATGGTGTGAGGACTGTGGGATCGAGATCGGCGCCGTGCGCTGGTGCACGCGCTTCATGGCAGCCGACTTGCGCGTCTGGTTGTGGCCGAAGAACGTGTAGTTGCCGCATTCGCTGTCCGAGTCCGACTCGCAGTCCGTGTCGGCCCATGACGAGGCGATGCTCACGGGGCTATCCGTCTGGTGCGTGCGCAGCTCGCTCATCCACTGGTTAAACGACATGGTGTTGCTATGCGTGTGTGTATGTGACGAGGGGGTGAGGAAGTCGTGGTCTGTGTCTGTGTTGGCTTGGCGTTTGAGGTGCTTGAGGCGCTCTTCCGCGAGGAGCTCTTCTTGTGCGAGTGCAATTGCCAGAATGAGCTGCTTGGAACGCTGCTGAGTTTGTTGCAGTTGGGGACGCCCAGTGTTTGCTGTTGCGCGGAAGGCGTGCGCCACAGGAGCCGCGCAATCAACGAGACCATCACTCTGCGGCCGTTCGTCTGCTTTCCTCTGGCGCCGCGCAGTCAGTTCTTTTTGTTCTTGTGGGACTTGGGCCGTCTTTCCGAATCCCCTAGCCCTGATTCACACCCGTAAAAAACAAAAATATCAATGAATCGATGGAATGGAATGGTTGTGGACTGCGCAGGCGTCTCGAGCCAATCGCAGCAACGAGAATGTTCTTGTTGGGCGTTTTCAGTCTGAATTTGTGACAATCCCACGCTCCAGGCCTGTCTTTTTGCCCAACCTGCTCGAATGCCGAGCGCTGATTGGCTACTACGGCGTGCCAATGGAATCTTGTGCGGATTTGATGTCGACGAACGAGTGGCCGACGATGACACCAGTGGATGTTTGCCCGTCAGTTGGAAGCAAAGGCACGCAGGCCGACGAATCCATGGAGGTAGAGATTCGCACGTGGTGGTGCCTGCCATGTGACCTGGTGTCTGTCTGTCACTCGCACCCATTCGGACGTTCGACGTGGCTTCGAATCCCCGTCGTCAGCAACCCACGCTCCAACCGACTGGCGCTGTGTCTGTGCGACGACTTCAAAATCCACACTCGGATTGGCCAAAGATCCCGTGAAACGAGGCAGAGCGGTTGGTGTGGCACCAGCCAATCAGGGCGTTTCTAGAAGCCAGGTTACATTGCGTAACCCTGTAGGTACTGTACCTCTCGATCGAATTGATGATCGCGCCTGTCCTCAGCCTTGCGTGCGACCCGCAAGGGATGCGCTTCCTGCTGGTGTTGCGGTCTCCGCCAGTCACCTTTGTCTGACCTTTCGCCTGTCGAGATCTTTCTCGAAATCTTTCCCTGCACCGGATGCCGCATCCCGAGGCGTTGCCACCAGTCGATCTCAACGGCATGCGATGAGGCCAGCAAGCGACCGGCATGGGGAAGGTTCGGCCCAGCGCGCGAATCACACTGTCGTGATTCGAACCCACACAGCATGTATGGCGCACGCATGGCGATCGTATCCAATTTTTCTACACTGGATTGAATTGACCCAAAGTCCTTGTACGTACGGTATCTGCAAGCCAAACCGGACTTTCAAATCATCCATGGGATCTTGGCTGCTCTCCAAGAGCTTGGGCAACCAACCGATCTGCTTCAGTCTCAGATGGGGGCTCCGGACAATAGAGAACTTTAGTTGGAGGGGTCTGGAGAAACAATTTGGAGAAAACTCGTTTTCTCCAAGGCCCTGCCAGACCGAAGACCAGGGTCCTCCTCTATTGTCTGGGAGAACCATCTTGGAGATAACGACTTCAATCAAATACTAAGTATGCTTTAAGTGCGTTTTAAGTACGCTGTTTTCTCCAAACTTTTCTCCAAGATGAGCCAACTAAAGTTCTCTAATAATAATAATATCCCGGAAGTTGCTGGAAGGATTCCCCAGCTCGCGCCAAGAGCCGTTCACGCTGAACTCGTGTGCGTGGGCGAGGAGATCCAGGCGCTGGGCTCGCCGTGTTGGTGAGCCTGGCGTTTCCGTACCGGTAGCATGGCTTCGATCGCGCCGCAGCCAATGGTGGCTCGAGATTCGGTCGAATGATTCTTTCTGGAATCCAACCAATGATTCCCCAGTCGAGTGTCGACACTGCGGAAAACGACAGCTGATTTCCACAATCAACGATAGCGCTCTCCTAAATCCGCTTTTATCCACCAACAAAGTTACACTGTACCCCTGGGGACCCCAGTGGGGTACACTGACGGTGCGACGAATCTGCCCCATCGCATGGACGACGAGCTGAAGCGGCTCCATGCCTGTGCAACGTGGCGGCGCGTCCGATCGGATCGGCCATGCACCCGCGCGTGCCCACACGTGCTGTGACGTCCGCGGCGCCCGCTTCCCGTCACCATACGACAGACAATGTCTCTACTGGCGCTGATGTTGAGCCTGCGACCACGCCCAGGTTCACCACGCAAGCACCGACTCTCCTCGATGAGAAGGCTCAAGGAACAAAGCTGTATGCAGCGTTTGACGATCTACAGGCGTGCGTGGCGGCATGGACGACCCGGCTTGCGCGAGAGCTCTCCGCGTCGGAAACAAGCACGGCAGTAGCAGCGCTGCCGTCGCCTTCGGATGAGAGACAGTTTGTCGATCGGAAGAGGAACTCCCCGTCGCGCCGCCATACGCAGACGGCAGGCGAGCCCGTGTCCTTGAAGCCGTATAGCACGCCGCGCTACTTCGCTGCGTTGGATGTGACGGCGCAGTGGGCGACGCCGTCGGAGCACGAGGTTACGGGTACGCCCATCGCCACCAATCTTCCAACCAACGTAACCTCGACGGCTTCAATTTCCACTGCCAACATCAACAAATCTGCGAAAACGCCAACAACTTCAACATTGACGCTGTCGCCAACATGGCTCGTGGCCGAGATGGAGGCGTTCTTCCAGGACAAGCTCGCGCTCGCGATCCAGGCGCGCGAGACGCAGCTCGTCAACACAATGCACGAGTGTGTCCAGCTCGAGCTGCACGAAAAAGAGCGGCGTGTGGAGCGAGAACGGAACCGCGCCGTGGCGTTGGAGGCCCAGCAGATCGCGTTTGACAAGGAAAGAGACCACTTCCAGTCGAGACTCGACCGCCGCGTGGCCGAGAACAACACACTGCGCAAGGACTTCTACAAGCAACTGCTCATGCTGCGTGATTTGGTCGCCAAGAACCGCAACGATGCTCGCACTTTGCGTGCGTTGGAGGAAGTGATGGCGTCAGTGACGACGGTGAGGCAGGAACGTCAGGAGGGGGTCTCGTCCAAGCCGTCCACGTACACGGACCAACGTAAGAAGCTGACGAAAGAGGGAGATGTCGGTGTGCCATCGACGGCATCGACTGACCCGCCTGGCTCGTCGACGAGTGTGAAGCGAGAGAAGGACAAGTGGGAGATGCGCGCTCGAGAGGCAGTGTAGGTTTGGCGTGGTCTGACGGAATGTGGGGCATGCTACTGACGGGGGGTTTGATGATTGTAGGGCCGAGAACCAGCAATTGCAAGAGCAGATTCTACTACTGAAGCAGCAGCTCGAAGAGGCTCGCGGCTTGGACGGGGAGCTATGGTTCGCAAATGCGGAGCATGGGTTATATGAGCGCCAGCGCATCATCGACTGCGTGTACAAGGCCAAGTGTACGTGGGAACAAGTGGGTGAGGCGGTGGTCGAGCTGCTCAACAACGAGATGGTGTGGGAGGCTGTGGAAGATAGCGCGTATCGTGAGAAATCGCGGGTCTCAAGAGGTCTGGAGGCTCTGCTGCTTCGTATGGAAGCCGTTGGCGGTGGACGAGGCGGTGGAAACGACAGCACAGAGGAGGGATTGAATGACGGTGTCGATGGAGACAATGAAGGAGACGACGGTGCAAAGAGGACTGGCGCGCGACGGCGGTCTGCGTTCTCACAAGCCTCACGCATGATCGCTTGTCGCACTTGCAATGGCTGCGGGTACCTCGACGCCTCAGCTGCAAATGGAAACCAGGCCGAGCAAGAAGACGATTCGTACCTGCGGAAGACTCTGGCACAAGTTCTCGAGCTGAAGAATTCACTCGAAGAGGCAAACAACCGCACAGACGAAGTCGAGCAGCAGCTACTTCGCACGGTGATGGAAGGTGCGCACATCAAGGAGAAACTAGAACGGATCGAGCACACGAGAGCGCACAGCGTTAATTGCTGCCTTCAAGTGGACTTGGATGATGAAGAAGAAATCGATGTCGACGAAATCCTGCTCGCCTACACCAACTCCTCCGACTCTCCCTATGCCTGCGGTTCAACGAGACGTCGAGGCGGAAGATACAAGCAATACGAGCACCTCATCGTCGAACTGAAGAATCTGCTGTCGGAACGCGACGCTGGTCTTTCGCAAATGCGAACTGCGGTCTCCGATGCACAGACTCGACTGGTCACAGTCCAAAAAACGTCTCAGCAAGAGCAGGAACGCCTCCAAAAAGAGCTGCAGGCGCTGAAAGGTTCCTTGGCGCTTGCAATTAAGAATCGAAACGAAGTCATCGAAGAGAAGCAAGCTGCAGTCAGTGTTTTGCTGAAGAACATGGTGAGAAAGAAATCACAAGCCTTGTCAACCAAGAACTTCCTCCTCCCCCGTGCCTCCGTTACCGAGGACGATGGTGCGAGCGGAGTCAGCGAAAGCGATGCAGATTCTGATGAAGACGACGAGATAGAGGAAGAAGACGACGTCATTCGATCGGAAATCATTGCAAGGCGGTACACGCAAGCGATTAGCAGAGTCCAAATCGAGCACGACGAGCAGCAGCTACGCCTTAAGCAGGCTGAAGACGAGCTTGGCGACGAATGCGAGAAGCGCAAGCGGACGAGCAGTATATCACTCGGTAGCATTGTTGTCACGATGGCCTCGCATCCTCGGGACTTGTTCAAGGCATTGTCCACTGCCCACCAAGAGCTCCTCACTTTACGCCGCTCGTCTCATCGGTCGTCGGTGCTTCAAACGGACCGTTTGCTGACTCTAACAACACACCTCGCCCATATTTCTGAAGAGCTCGCAATGGTCAAGAAAAGAACGATTGCGGAAATCGATTTCTGGAAGCTTGACTGTGAAAAGCTTCAACAAGCGAACCTCGCGCTATCAATTGACCTCAAGAAATCGCAGCAACTGATAGAGGAGGCAAATGAGCGAGTTACGGAAGCGAGAGCAGCGGGAAGAATCAGCAGTGACAAATTATGTGCACTCTGTGAGAAGCACGAGACAAGGCTACTGAAAATTTCGTCCAAGCTGTTGGCTTCGTCCAGTGTCGAAGAGAACGACACGCCATCAGGTCTCGAAAACTCGACCAATCCGACAGCCGTTGCAAGGTCGTCTACGTTGACAGAAGACGAGCGCCACGAGCTTAGCGCGATTCTGTTGGATCTTGAGAATTTGTACTCCACACTGAGCTCTACCAAGCAACAGCACGCAAAGACAGCGATCACTCATGCACTCGTGGGCCAGAGTTCAACCTTTAATCGACCCCACTCTACTGCTGTGGCCGCCGGATTTTGGGTGGAGCCCGAATCAGGAGAACGAAGTCGACGAGCCACGACGGGTGCCAGCGTGTTACCTTCCCAAGTTGAGGGTCTGATTCTTGAAGGATTTCGTGCAGCAGAATCATGTAACGCCCCTCGTCCTTCAAAAGGCCCACTCAGTTCAACCACCAGCCCGAACGATACTGGAAACGAAGCATTGTTGCTGCAAGGCTCATCCATCTCACTGAATTCTTCCCCATTGAATCGGAGAAAGACCATCGTACGCAAAGTGTTGACCGAGCAAGAGATCGCGAAACGTCAACGTGCGCGAGCGTACCGAGCAGCACCCGAGCGGCGAGCATCAAGTCTCAATGATGAGCCTTGCTTGGCCATCGAAGAATCCGATATCGTGACAACGGAACAGGACTCTTCTCTTGAGAAGAACGATGTCGAATTTTCGTCATTCATCAATGATGAAGGCAACGAAGTTTTCTACGTGGACGTCGAGGTGGAAGAAGACTTTCTGGCTGCTCCCGAAATGGAAGGTGTTGGATCCGCAGAGCCCGTGGCGCTGTCCACATTCCCCCAACTTGTGTCTGATGCAGGCAATCCGAGCCCCGGGAGGCGCTCTGAGTTCACCATACAAATTCCGTCAGCAGAACATCCGACTGGTGGGCTCATCGGCGGCATGACACCCCGAATACAGCTTGTTGCGCCGGCCGATGAAATTGACAAGGATCCAGAAGTCATCGAGAAGCTGCGAGATTTGGTCAAGTACAGCACGACATCTCGTGAGCTTCTCGCCCTCACGAACTGGAGGATTCTCGTTTGCCATCTTCAAGCCTGTCGTGACAAGAAAAGGCTGGACTATGTGAGAATGGCCTCGTACTTCGGCTAGCGATTGAGGACGACGAGACTGACGCTCCAGTGATTTGTGCCTTTGTGCAGGTGAACGACGTATGGCGTGATTTGGTAGCAAGTGGTCGAGATCGTGGCTCGGCAACCTCTCTCCCGCTCTCTGTTCGTACGACAATGCAAAAGCTTGTCCAATATCGTGAGCTGATGCTGGATGCAGCGCTACGACAACGCGATGAATTACGCAAGGCAACGAGAAGGACACAAGCGCAGGTATGTTTGCCATGGCTCATCAATGATGGATGCTGGTTGTTACGTGTAATTGTGGTGCATCAGCTGATCCACGGTGTTTCGACCGTGCTTACCACACTCAGCCACAAGAACAAATCGCAAATACTAGTATCGGATACGCTACCCTTCGTCCACCATGATCCTGATACGAGTCCAGCACATCAGCACAGTCAACAGAACTCGCCATTTCGGCCGCTCTACCCGTCAACACGGGTGAATCTGAGCGAGATCCCAGGAACTCAGCAGATTCCGACACCAAGCTTCCCCTTTTCATCTCATGCGCCTGATCTTTTGAATCGTCACCGCGTACTCATCCAAGAGAAGTCTCCGCCACGATCGGCACGGCCGCGCAGTGGCCAATCATTTGATCCAAGCGAGCAAGCGATCTCTTCGGTGTTTGAGCACGACAATCGATTCCCGGTAAGGACTCAGTCAGGCATCGCTCTCAATTCTTCCGTTGTTTACGCTAACCTTGAGCACCGTAGCAACGATCGGTGAAGTTCGCACCTGCTGGTGATGGTGAGGAGCTCTCATTGACTCACTCAACGTCAATCTTGCGAATGCCGACGACGTCATCCTCGCCGGCCAAATCTCCTTCCAATGCCGGCCTCGTCATCGATGTTCGACGTGAGTCCAGGCTCTATTCGTTTGAATTGTGTATGTTGAAGACTAACATGTCAGTTCGCTCTCCTCCCAGGACGCCCAACACACAGTGCAGAGGCGGCTCGTCCAACATCCAATATTGCAGATCTCGTCGAACCTGCGCTACGTGCTCACGTGCTTGATCCCTCAGTCGAGCTGAGCGCACGCGAAGCCATGATTCCAGTCCTCCGAATCCCGACACGACCGCAATCGTCTCCAGCTGGGATGAACTCACGAGTCCGCCTTCGTCCGTCCAGTGCCCAAGTGACAAGATACGGTGACGATTCTACTTCAGAGGAAAGACAAGCATAGCTCATGGTACCGTGCCAGAACAACAAACTTTCGGGAACATGGCAAGCTCTTTCGAACTGATGTATTGACGTTGTGCCTGCGATGAATGTCATTTTCCACCGCCTGAAAGCCACACAAATCTCATCGAGAAGTCCACACCTGCAGCCAAGAGCACAGAGCGGAGTGGTTAGTCGATGGGTCACTAGTGCCATGAGCGACGGGAGCCGCGTACCGGAGTGGAAGAGCATGCACTGCACAATGTACAAAGTCCAGAGTGCGAGCTTGGATTGGATCTCGGTCGCATGTCTCTCCAACACGTACGCGACCTGGTGGACAGTCGAGAGCCGCAACTTGTAGAAGATGATGGCTGCCATCATGACGAAGGACACAAACTCAAAGAATGCGTAAGTCATCACGCTCCCGATCATCTGCCCGAGTTCGTCTTCATTGAGCGCTGACAGTCGAGGGTAGAACTGGCGGTTGCTCAGCTGGGACATCCCAATCAAGTACATCGTGTAGATGATGGGCATCATCACCTCCGTGAACTCGACGAGACCCAGGAACTCAGCCAAGAACAGCGCGTTGGTCGAGTATTTCACGAAGCTCGCGCGTTCGTCGAGTGTGAGCGCCTTGGCAAGCGCAGCATTGATGCCTGGATGCTGGATTGGCTCCGCAGTGGAAGGCTTGACAGGGATATTCTTCGTCGGATCGGCGACTGCTGTGGCAACCGGAGTGGTCTCTACAAGCGTCGGAATGCTGTCCGTTGGCGTCTCAATCGGCACGACGGCTCCAAGCGTTGGTCCAGTTCGTACCGACGAGGCAGTTCGCTTGGGCTTGATGATGGCGGATGCCGTCTTCGAGTGCAGAGCTTGTGCACTCGAAAAGGTTGACACGGAGCGAAGCTTGAGGTCCAGAGTCGGAGCCATCAATTCGTCAATGCCGCCTGGAGGAAGCCCGACTGTGGATTTAGCATCCACATACTTGCTACTTGGCGCAGCGGTCTTCTTGGCATTAGCCAGAAAGCTTCGGTACTTCTCGGATTGAAGTCGCGGGTGGTTTACCACATCTGGATCATTGAGAATCTCGGCACTGATCGAAAGAAATTCGTACACCGCGACTGCATCCTTGGGGATCTTTCGCATCAAGCGCTTCACTTTTCTTTCCGCAAGCGTGAGATCCGTTAACGAGACGCACGCCTGGATGAAGTCGATGAGCATCACAACGAGCGTGGTGACGATGGACGCTGACGATTGTAACGAGCACGAGACGTACAGCGCGTGGAACACTTCAATATTGAAGATGAGCACCTCGGGCTTCAAGTCGTCCATGTTGGTGAGGTAGCGGCTGATCCAGTTGCGCAGAAACACCTTGATCAATGCGAGCACGATGACGAAAAAGTTCTGCGCGGTCCCGCTCAGGCTCGTGAAGACATAAATGTAGGCGGGATACACGACCGTCATGGAAAGCTGGCCGATAAACGCCACCAAGTACTCCTTCATGTCCTGCAACAACGACGCGTCGCGACGGAGTAACTGGTTCCACTGTGTGTAGCATCCGAAGATCACCGCCGGGGTCCAAGACGTCGTACCAACGAGCAGTCCAAAGGGCAGTGGGAAGCCGATGATGTGGGAGCACGTGATTTGCCAGCCAATGCCGATGGTCGTGGCGAACACGGAGATCGAAAGCAGCGGCACGATGGGCATCGGCAGACGAGGAAGACAATTGCGGAACTGCTCGAGGATGCCGATTGTCATGAGCAGAACGGAAACCCAGTTGCGGATCCAGAAGACGTAGTTGGCGTTTGTGCCGGCGTTCGGATCGCCGAGCGGGATGGAATCAATGGCCATGAGCAGCAACACGACCGGGACTGGTGTGAGCAGGCACGTGAACACAGCTCGCCACCAACTCGAGTCTTGGCGGTAGTGGTGGACGCCGACAAGGCGTGCCAGCGAGTACTGCCCATGGAGTTCGACTTGGAATTTGCGCCAGAAATCGGCAATCGCACCGACTACGTGGCTCACAATGCGGAGCACCATGCTTGGTTGTGCGCGACAGGAATTGCAGGCGCAAGATGGAGACTGACTGTGCGTCTCCCGTCGAGGAATCCAATGGGGCCGTCAGTTGGCTTGGGCATGTCCATGTAATTTGCGCTATAATTGGCGACGCCAACGTCACCCGTCATGATCTGATGGTTGAAGGAGAGCCTAAGTCACCAGCCGCCGAAACGACCGAGGACTTGTGAAGCTAAAGGGTCGGACAAGATGTCCTAAAAATGCGGGACGATCGCGCGGTGGCAGCTGCCGCTGAAATGAAGGGTTAATACCTGTTATACAGCGAAACGACCTTCACAGGCTTCGTATGCTCGATATGAGGCGTAGTCAGTGAGCATGCGAACCACGAGATGCCCAAGCTTGCATGCGGTCAGATCGCGCCACGTAATGCGCAGAGGATCGCGAGGCGCGACAAGATCGAAGACCTGGGTCTAATAACACGGATCAAGCCGTGTCAGCAAAAGCGAACCTGTGCGATGGATTTACGAGCTGGCTCACCCTTAAACGCGAGACGGTGTCAGACACCGCGTCGCTTCCAGTGACGTCGCCGCTTTGGTGTTCGTGGACCTTGACGACAAGCTCGCGCAGGAAGAAATCGATCGTGAATGCGTCAAGAAAGCCTTGCTTCTGAAAGTCGAGGACGTTCCAAAAGAACTACACACAATAACCATGAGCCAGGGTGGAAAGCTCCAATCGACGAAACAGACGCACCCATAGTGATGAGAGTGAGTGGTGATCGGCCATCATTAGCGTGAACTCCATGTACGCCTCGTAGTCCATCTCGTCATGAGGAGGAACAGTCTTGGTCTCGTGGAACACTTGATTGACGAAAGCTCGTGTCAAGTCATGCGTGGGCGTGAGCTCGACGGGGTTAAATGCTCGCTTCTTGCCGTAGTCGACCAGTTCATCGACACTGATACGTCCGTTCTTGTCTCGATCAAGCTGCAAGAACTGGCGGTGGATGTTCCTCACTTGGTCAGGATGGAACCAGTTCGTTTCCACGACAAAGAGGCCGTGGAGAGTTGGATCCATGAGTTGAAGCCACTGTAGGAAGACGGGGCACGCCTCGAGGCCATCAACGGTGATGTCGGTGCGGCCGCCGGTCGTTCCCTTGAAATCATGGCGAAGCATCACTCTACGCGTGCAGATGAGCTCGTAGTTGGAAGCGAATTCCTCCTACAGATGCCTTCGGTCAGTGGGGATGCAGAGCCGCTTGTCGACAATAAAGTAGTATGCGAGTTCTTACATCCACGTTGATCTGGCGTGTTGTCTTGTAAGCGGAAACCATTGATCGCTGCAGAATCGAAGTCAAGCCGTCCCCAGAAAGCCGACCATCGACTGCTCCTTGTGGTTGGGCGAGCAGAAACCGCGTGGCTGTGAGCGTACGGTGTGCTTGGTACAAGTACTCGAGCAAAGTGTAGCCGTTGACCCTGCTGTCTTCGTCCTGCGGGAGCTGCTCGTTTTGTTAGAACTGAAATCAACCTGGTAGATCTACAGCCACTTACCTACCATCAGAAACGCCTGAGCTGTCATCATCGCCTCGACTTTCGCGCTCTTTGCAGCCTTTTGAACCGCTTTCCAATCGTCGTACGACAGCAGCAGAACCATGTTGTCACGCAGCATCCTGTCAATCACCTTGATATCGGAGACCGTCGTCGCCTTCTTCAGCACGCTCGTTTGGAATGTCGTGAGCTTCGGCGCGTACGCGTACTGGCAGATCGCATCGGTTAGTCGTTGGAGCTCTGCCTGAGATAGGAGCAAGTCATCGATACGGTCCAATGCTCGCTGGTGACAGAGCGCTCGAGTTTGCGACGCGATCTCATCAGCTGCTTCCACTTTCTACGCGTACAGTACATCAATGGAAACCAGTTCAAGCCGTCATAAGCGGCCGCATAGTCGACCATACCGGAAAAAAGAAGCGCGGGATACGGTCGTAGCTCTGGCGCCGCTCCAGCAGCGAGCCTTGCGATGATGTTGACGTCGCCATTCCCGGCACTCACTTGCATTGCGCGTCCTTTCAATGGATGGATCCACTTTTGTGACACCTCGTGATAGTGTCTTCAAACCTGTAGCGTCTTATACAGGGGTGATATGAACCTTCGATAACCGATGTCCGGGCCTCTTCGTAGTGCACCGCTGGCCAGCGGCTTTCATATCTATGCGGCGACTACCCTTTCCTGTGAGACTCCTTGAGCCACGGAAACTCCATCGAGAAGTCGACGCCTGTTGTAATACAGACACAACAAAGTGAGCTCTACTTGTGCCAGTGAGGGCGTCGTGGTCATCATAGGAAGCGTACCAAAGTGCTGGAGCATGCACTGGACCACGTAGAAGGTCCAGAGAATGAGCTTGGACTGGACGCTGGAAAACTGCTTGTCCAGCACAAACGCTACTTGGTGGATCGTCGAGATCTTGAGCTTGCGGTTGATCAGCAGCGCGAAGACGATGAGCGAGATGAGCTCCAATCCCGAGTAAAACATCACGCTGCCGATTGTCGCGTACAGCTCCTGCTCACTCATGGCCGCGAGACGCGGGTAAAACCGGCGGTTCGGCGTGTTCGACATGGCGATCAGGTACACGCTGAAGATGATCGGCATGATCACTTCCGTGAACTCGACGAGCACGACGCACTCGGTCAAAAACAGCAACTTGGCGGCCGTCTCAACGTACGTGACACGGTCGTGGAGGGAGAGGCAGCTGTACGGTGAGTCCAACGGAGTCGCTGGGGTCAATTTGGACATCGAGCTCACGCTGACGTTGGTCTTCATGGCGTGATCCCCCACTGACATTTGGTCGGCTTCCATTGTGGACGTCGGAACTACCGTCGCAGCTTTCAAAGTCGACTTCAGAGGAGGAAGCATTGACTTTCGCACGAGCTGTTGGGTCTCTGGCGTTGGTGGGTCCAGCTCTGCCGCCGGTCCGTCTTCTGGTATTGATGGTGCTGTGTATGTGATCGCTGGTGCTCGCTTCCTAGCGATCTTGAAGAAGAAGCTGTCCGTTACGCGATGCTGAAGTCTCGCGTCGTCGTGGACTTGTGGGTCTTTCATCAGCTCCACGGCGACAGCCATGAAGTTGTTGTTTGCTGTGGCAGCGCGTACATCAGGCGGGAGCTTGGCAAGAATACGATGCAGTTTGACGTTCAAGCGATCGATATCTGTGAGTGAAATCCACGACTGGGTCACATCAATAGCCATGACCAAGGCTGTCGTCGTGGACGAGCTGGCTGTCGAGAGTGAGCACGAGACGTACAGCGCGTTGAACACTTCGATATTGAAGATGATGACCTCGGGCTTCAAGTCGTCCACACCGTTTAAGAAGCGACTGATCCAGTTCTTCGTGCCGAGCTTGATGACTGTGAGCATGACCACGAAACCGTTCTGTACCAAGCCGGCGAGCGAATTGAACACGTAGATGTACGCTGGATAGATGAACGTGAGCGCGACTTGGCAGAGCAGCACGACCACGTACTCGAGCATCTCTCCCAGGAGTGTGCGGTCGTTCATCAGCAGCTTGCCCCAGAGAAAGCCGCACGAGATCACGACGGCCGGAGTCCACATCATCTCGCCAAACACCATCGCGAAGGGCAGTGGGAACCCGACCAAATGGGCGCAGACAAACTGGCAGCCCACACCGGCGTTCGTACCAATGATAGTGAGTGTAGCCATGGCTCGGTTGGACATGGGGAGCCGAGGCAGGCACTTGCGGAACTGCTCAAGGATGGCGACTGTGATGAACGCCACGGCGAGCCAGTCACGGATCCAGAACACATAGTTCTTGTAGATGCCTTCACGAGGATCTTTGAGGGGCACGGTGTCTAACAGCGCGACCAGTACGAGACACGGGACTGGCGCCAGGAAACACATCCACGCCACACGCAGATACGATGTTGAGAGTCGGTAGGCCTGGAGCTGGCCGATGCGCGAGATCGGGTACTGCCCGTGGAGCTCGATCTGCAGCGCATCCCACGCATTGATGATCTTCCTAGCGACTCTCCAGACGAGCGACTGGGACAGACCGTGGTTCGAGAAGGTGGCGGCCGAGTCCGCCATGATCAACCGCGCTGCAGAGAGGACAGAAGCAGTTTGTAAGCTCTCGACGGGGAGCTCGCGATGCTTCGACGGCCCATCTTGGGAGGCTGCTGTACCCGACTAAAAATACACACCGCTAGCGAGGTGTCAGGTTACACGCTTGCTCTCTGTGCGGATTCGTAGTAGTTTACAGTGAAAGGTGGCACTTCGAATCTAGCCACCAATACGAACTGATCCCGTATGCGACTCTGTTCACGAACAACGACATCTGATCAATGGGCGACTCGTCCCCCAGCTTGACGCAGAGCGTAACGCTTCGCAGCGTATCAGGGCTGGTCGGGATGTAGCCAAGCAAACTTCATCGAGAAGTCGACACCTGGCATGACGAATACGAACACATCGCCTTAGTGAGTGATAATGGAGACCACGGGTTTGAAGACCGTGATTGTACGCACCAAAATGGACGAGCATCGACTGGACGACGTAGAATGTCCACAGCACGAGCTTGGACTGGACATCGGACGCGTGTTTGTCCAACACGAAAGCTGCTTGGTGGAGTGTCGAGATCTTGAGCTTGCGGTTAACGAACAGCGCGAACAGCAGAAACGATCCCAGCTCCAGCGCCGAGTAGATGGTCACACTGGTCATGATCTCGCCGAGTTCAGACTCGCTAAGCACGGCGAGGCTCGGGTAGAACTGTCGGTTCGGTACGTTCGACATCGCGATCAAGTACATCGTGTAGATGACCGGCATGATCACCTCCGTGTACTCGACGAGCACGACAAACTCGGTCAGAAACAGCAACTTGGTGGCTGTTTGGACAAACTGGAGTCGATCCGTCAACGGCAGGACGCTGAATTGTGACGAGGTAGCCTTTGGTGGCTGCTGAGGCGCGTTCTCGTGTGGTAGAGTTGGTGGCTGACCCTCGGAAAGCTCAGTTGGATGGCCACGCACAGGGACCACCGTCGCGCTCTTGACTTCGCGTTGAGTGAGTACCGAAGCCGACTTGACCAGCAGCTTGGATCCATCGGAGGTGAGGCCAGTATCTTGGTTTATGCCTTGCGCGTACAGAGTTCGTCGCGCTCTACCCTGGACAATCTTGGTGTAAAGAGACTCAACTCGACTTGTCGTGAGGGCGGGGTTGCTCTTTAATTCGGTGTCTTGCAGTAATTCTTCGCACACGTCCAGGAACTTGTAAGCAGAGATGGTCACGCCAGAGTCGTGTGGTAGTTTGGCGATGATCTGGTCGAGCTGTTGCTTCAAGTGGTCGATGTCTCGCAGGGACAGCCACGCTTGCAGTACGTCCACCAGCATCACCAAAATCGTCGTCGCGGTGGAGCTGGCCGACGAGAGCGAGCAGGAAATGTACAGCGCGTTGAAGACCTCAATGTTGAAGATCACGACCTCGGGCTTCACGTCGTCCACGTCGCGGAGGAAGCGACTGATCCAGTTCTTTGTAACGACCTTGATGAACGGCAAGAGCAGCACAAACGCGTTCTGTTGCCACCCATGTAGGCTGTTAAACACGTAGATATACGCTGGGTAGATGAGTGTAAGCGAGACCTGGCACATGAAGGCGACCATGTACTCGAGCATTGCGCTGAGGAGCTCTCTGTCTTGCATGAGCTTCTTCCCCCACAGCACGGAGCATCCAGTGATCACAGCAGGGGTCCACATGATCGTCCCGAATATCAACGAAAAAGGAACGGGGAAGCCAATCATGTAGGCGCCGGCAAACTGCCAGCCCATGCCAGCGGACGTGGCAAACACAGTGATCGCTAACATGGCAACGTTCGAAATGGGCAGTCGTGGGAGGCAGTTTCGGAATTGCTCGAGCACGGCGAGCGTGATGAAGGCGACTGCGAGCCAGCCGCGAAGCCAGAAGACGTAGTTCTCTTGGATGCCGTCGCGTGGGTCTCGTAGCGGGATGAAGTCCATGACCAAAATGAGCACGAGACATGGGATGGGCGTCAACAGACACGTCAGTGCAACACGCACGGCGCCAGTCCTTCGCGAGTAGGTGTGGAGATCGTTCACGCGGCGGAGAGGGTACTGCCCATGTAACTCGACTTGCAGTGCGTCCCACAGATCAGCAAGCGTGCCGGCGACATCCCGCATCAGTGAAGGGGAAGATGAAGGGGCAACCATCGTCGTATCTGCACACGACTGGTGTCTCCGAAGCGAAGTAGCGAGTGTGGTGCCTGGTGTTCTGTTGGATGACGGATATAGAGAGCGATTCGAGACAGGACCATAGCCCCGACGGTGTTCCAACTGTCACGACCAATGGCGCTGAGTGCAAGACTGTGGCAGATTTAGCGCATCAGTATCAGTCAGAATATAGCTCATTGAGCGTGAAGAGTCAGAACACGCCTGGGAATCCATTCTGGCCTATGTTTGGCTGATCAATCGATTGCTCGATCGTGGTCCCCACGATAAACAGAGATGTTCCAGCATGTCTACAAATGCCCACAGCTAGGAAAGCCACGTTTCTCGCTTCCGTGACTACTCAGGCAACGGTGGTATGGTACTCCGGAGTATAAGGTTATTCGCCGTGAGCTTCAACCTGATGAGATCGTTTCGACCAAATCACGTCCACCGGGACTACTGCTCCAAGACGATCAAGTCTTCCTCGTGAAAGAATCCGGATAGAACAACGCACTAGAGTCGCCAGTGGTTCTTGGGTCGAGCGAACTTCAATCGACAAATTCACGTCAGCTCCACTCTGCCCAATTTGAAAATTACTCTACAGTACTAGTACTGTAGTCAGCTGGAAAGATTCCTAAATATTACGTTTCATTTGTTCAAACTCGTTGGCGCCAATACACAAAACGGGAAGTAAACACGTATTTTACGGTATTTTACGGTTGCTCGGTGAAGTTCGATGTTCCCCAAGGTACGTATTCGGTTCTGGACCACAATTGAACGCGTCTGTGGAGACAGAAACGAGTAACTTCATACCTCGAAGTAGGAATTTCAGATCATCGGAACTCTCTTTGAGGCCCTGCACTCCATGACTATACGGCAGTACAGTGAACAGACTCGCTAGAGCCTTGCCTGTCTGCGGCCCGGCGTAGATTTCTTCACAACCAGTAAATTGCAAAATTACTGACGCGTATTTTACGCAGGATGAAGTTTTCCCAGTTTTTTTTTTGCGAGTTCAACCTGCGTGGAGTGAAAGAAATCTTTGGCGCCAACAACAAACCAAACGTCGTTCACTCTCTCATCGGAAAGAAATCCAACACAACACACACGACGAAGAATCGCGAAAACGCCAACAAAAGCAACATGGCGGAGATGAATACGAAGGGTGCGCGGCAGCAGTTCACGTGGCGCGACGACATCCTGCTGTTCGAGCGCATGGAGAGCATGGCACCGTGGAGCTACCACGGCGGCGTGATGGGCGCGTGGAGACAGATCGCCGAGGCACTGAACGGCGATACCGAGTGCACGATGACGGGACTGAATGCGACGGCGTGTCGCGCACGCTTCCATCGCATGGTCACGCAGCGCAAGGACGGCCAGGAGAAGATGCTGCGTCGCGGCGTGACGAGCGACAGGGAGTTCGAGCTCAAGATGCGCAAGCTAGACGCGCTGATCGCGAATATGGACGGCGATATGGAGAAGGCCGCGCAGATGGACGCTCTGTACGACCGACTGATGAAGAAGACGCAGGCGAAGGAGAAGCAGACGCCAGTGCAAGGAAACCGCATGGCTGTTGTGCCTTCCGTGGAAGTTTCCGAGACCAGCCAGTCGATGATGGAGCTGTTCAACGAAGCCATTCGACCTCAACAGTGCCCGCTGGCTCCAGTGGTGGAGGCTCAGCCTCAGGTCCAGCGTCAGGCTCAAGCCCAGCGTCAGCCCCAGCAAGCGTCTTCCCAGCCTGTTGCTGCTGCGGTGGCACGCCCAGCCAAGCCTTCAACGACCACCTCTGTTGCGCGAAGTATGGCGAAGCAAACAGCGCAGGTCCACCCTCTTCCGCCACCAGCGACGGTCATCCCGGCGGATGCCCATGTGGCTCAGGTGGCTCACGTACCTCACGTACCTCACGTACCTCACGTACCTCACCGCAATCTCAAACGCCCTGCTGAATCCACGACGACTCTAGCGACCTCGAAGCGTACGGCAGTCTCTCCACCGCCCGCGCCATCCACGGGAACGAGTGACATCAACAGACTGATCAGTCTCGCCGAGCGTGCCGTCGGACTCCTGGTGCGCAAGATCGAGCAGGACCACCAGTTCGCTACGGCTGAGCGTCAGTGGCGTCAAGAGCAAGCGCGAGCCCACCGCGAGACGATGGAGGCGATGGAGCAGCAGACCGACGAGCTCAAGAACATCGCCCTCACGTGCCAGTTAAAGCTCTTGTGATGTGCTCGGCTAAGTTTTGCAGGTTTTGAGACTGGGGTTTCCAAGTTTTGAGTAGATGCGTGAAGCTACGCGTAGAAGAAGAGTAATACATAAATGAATTTGACCGTCAACGTTGCCTACCCGAGTCGATGGCTACTCGACTACGTTGATGGCGCTGCGCTGGCATTCGAGTGGATGGTTTCCAGCTCCCACGCGAGTCGACTGCGAGCCGCTTGCTTCGTGGAGCGGTGGATCGGCTGCACTTGTGTGATGTTCATGCTACGTCAAGACATTGTGAGTCAGCTTTGCTTTCAAGTCCGTTCGTCTGAAAAAAACAAGCGACTCACCGGCAGTATGGGCAGCATTTGTGACCGGCTGCATTCGAGACGAGCGCATCGAAGCACTTGCTGCAAGTGAAGTGGTCGCAGGTGAACGCCACTGCACGTGTGAGTTGGAGATCGTAGAAGCAGATGCTACACACAGCAAACAACAACATGAGTCGAATACTGTCCTACGCATCACCACCACCAGAACTCACCCGCAGAGAAGCTTGTCATCGGCTAGACGGCTCGCGAGGGCGTTGTGGCGATCATCAGAGTACGCCCGCGCGTTAGCTTGCACTCGGGTTTGGTGTCGAGCGTCAGCCCAGGCTTCAAACTCCCCCAGACTGTCATCTTCTTCCAGCTGCATGGCTGTGATATCCTCCAGGAGCCGCTCTCGAGCCAAACGGCGCTCTGATTGATCCTCATCAGATTCTTCTTGTGCATCTTGCCATTGGGAACTGGCTTCGTCGTCGTCGTCATCACTGGAAACCTCATCTTCAAGAGTCCTCCCAGACGACAGACCACTCGATGACGCGGAGAGCGCGTTCATCTTGGAGAAGAAGGAGATGGCCCCACCGACGACGAGGCCAGCGATACCTGCCACCGCGGCGCCTAGCAACGCACCCGCAATCACCTGATTCGTGTGCGATGTCGCTTGAGGCGAAGCGCCCAGTCCGTATCTCGCCCACGTGACGAAGTGTTCGCAATTGTAGGTCAGGTAGTCGTACCGCGTCTCGCCCAGTCGCGTCCGTGCGCGGCTTACGACTTCCTCGCCGCTGAACGGCTCCACGCCATGGCGACGGTGCATCTTGACGTCCATCTCCTGCGTGTACAGCTGCGACGCGTGTGGATCTTCATCGTTGTCGTCATTATCCAACGCAGACAGCAGTTCTTCGTCTGTGCGCTGGCAGTTCCGCACGTGGCGGATCGAATCGATGCGCACGGAGAACGAGCGCGCGTCCGACGGCGACCACAGATGGATCACGCGGCCCTGGCCCGTGTAGATTGCCACGTGGCTGTACTCTCCGCGGTGGAAGCGCACGATGTCGCCCACTGTGAAGCGCTCCATCTTCGTCGCCTTCTCTGTCTCCTGTGTTTCTTCTGCGTGGATGCGTAGTGAGCCGGTCAGATGGAAAGATCAACGCTCCCGATAAGATGCTGGAGGTCTAACTCAGGAATGATGATCAGTTGGTGGCCCGGGTCATCGTGGGCCGAAACGGGTTGTTCCATCATCCAGCCTGTGGGTTTGAACCCATTCGAGTCCGACATGACCCGCTTTCATCACCGTAACAGCCGCCTGGTTTGACAACCGTAAAGGGGCCGCTCACCACGCGGACACGCGATCGCCGGGAGGGACTTCCGCTGCGTGTAGGAGCTGAGCGGAGCAGGATGAAGGTGTCCAAGGCCATGGCGGTGGCTTTCACGATGGCGCTGTGCATGGTCGCATTGTTCCGGATCTCGGAAGTGGACGCCAAGCCGTTCAAGTACCGGACGTACGGCCAAATGGCCGCGTACCTCAAGGAGCTCAACGCGACCTATCCGGAGATCCTGCGTGTGTACGTGGCCCAGGACAAGTACAACCTGCCGTACCCGAAGGAACTCATGTGCGTGGAGGACGACGCGACGCGGGAGGAGGTCCCGTGCAAGCACTTCGTCGTGCATATGACCAACCACTCGACGCTGGCGGCCCAGAAGGACCGCCCGCAGGTCTTCTTCAGCGGCGCGCTGCACGGCAACGAGCGCATTGGCCCCATCACGACCATCGAGATGATCGCGTTCGTGGCGAAGCTTGCTACCGCGTATGCGCATCCAGAATCACCGGAGGCGGCGGAGCTCAAGGATGCAGAGTCTCTCCACACGCAGCGCTGGGTGCACCACTTGGTGAACACGCGCGACGTCGTCATCACGCCGATGACCAACGCCTACGGCTACGCCCACGATACCCGTGAGGAGCTCTCCGTGGACCCGAACCGCGACTACAACTACATGCGCTCCGGGAAGGAGTGCATGCAGACCATGACCTCGCGCGTCGTGAATGAGTTGTGGCGCGACCACATCTTTCAGCTTGCCATCACGTTCCACGGCGGCATGCGTGCTATCTCGTACGAGTGGGGCTCGCCAAATCACTACGTCCCTGGCAATAGCCATCGCAGCCAGAAGTCCCCGGACGACGCGGCGCAGGCTGCGCTGGCGAACACACTAGCGGTGTTTGCCGGTACGTTTGCCGACCAGACGCTGTACCCGACGGGTACCATGAACGATATCGTGTACGGTGTGACCGGCGGTATGGAAGACTGGGGGTACGCAGCGTCGTGGGAGAATGGCTTCGTGACAGATGAAGAAAAGGGTGCGCACAAGCCATTCAAGCCGTGTGAGCCCACTACCTTCGGAGGCTACCCAGCTGAGAAGACGATCTACAACAACATCACGCACCGTGCGTTCAACATTCTCGTGGAAACGTCCATCAACAAGCACCCTCACGAAAACGCGTTGGGCAACTTTGAAGACCTCTACAACACCGAACTGGACTACTTCAGCATCAAGGAGGGCGTCCCAGTTCTCGGTCACGTGTCTCAAAACGTTCGACTTGCTCTCATGCTGATGGACATGGTGCAGCCTTACTTGCGGTGGGTGGATGCCCCTGTGGAGCTGCCAGTCGAGGCCGTGAAACTGGCCGCGCACGAATCGTTCCCATCGGCGAGCCTGTTTATGAATGACAGCAAGCAGCTCCTGGGTATGGGATGTGGCGCCTACGCCGCCGAATCTACCCAAGTTGCATCGTGTGACTCCGCGACCTGCCATATTGAGGTCGAGGAAGGTAAGCCGCTCAAGCTTCAGGTCGCGTGGGAGGTGCTAGGCGCTGTCAATGTGGACAAGACCCACATTCAGCTCGCGTCCGAGTCGACTTTCGCCAGCGATGGTACGACTCGCCAGTCTTTTGAGGGTGCATTTGTCTTGCTTTACTGACGTGACATGTTTCATCTTGAAGGCATCATCTCGGAATCGGCAGTGCAGAAGGGAACGACTCGGTGCGTACAATTTGGAAGATGTTTGCCTTTTAAGAAAGTCATACTGACAATGTGGAATCGTGCTGTTTACAGTCGCTTCTTTGACTTGGCGGATCCAAACAAAGCTGCAGCCTCACCAGCCAATGCCGACACGCTCGGCACATCTCTATTCGTGTCCTGTGTGGATCTCCACGGGCAGGCGTCGAAAACGTTTTACCTTCGCGCTGTTGCCGTTGTTGACCAAGGCTGGAAGTCGCAGGCGGCCAACGGAGAGGATATGCCAGCACCGCACATCCCTCCTCAGTCGCACTACGTGAACGCCCGTGCGAATCCCGCGTGGAGTGAAGAATGGAACGGGTACCAAGTCAAGGGCTCGCTCAACTGGTACTCGCCCACGATCGAAGTGACAGTCGTGACCAAGCCAAAGGCTACGACTGCCCCCGTGAAGGAGACTGATGCCCCAGTCACAGCGGAGACTCCAGTCGTGACGACTAACACTCCCGCAACTACTACTACAGCGACCACTACTCCTCCAACGACCACTGCTCCTCCAGTGACCTCGCAGGCCCCAGTGTCTGAAGATCCAGACGAATCGGACGACACCACCGCCGATGACGAAGTCGCGACTGAGCCCGACTTCACTACACCACCTCCAACGACGGCCAAGCCAGCAGTGTCTGTGGTGTCAACAACTCCACCACCAACGCAAGTCGAGGATGTGTCGCTCACTGGCGTCCAGAAGGCGGACGCGAAGGTGAAGAACGCCAAGGACAGCTCGTCGCTCCTCGGGTACGGGTACCTGACCCTGGGTCTCGGTGGCCTCATCATCACCATGACCCTGGCGTATTTGTACAAGCGCGTTTTCCGAGCCAAGCGACGTGCGTACATGAACATCAACCGCCAGCGTCCGCAGCGCTCCACGCGCACAGTGCAGGATGAAGACGATGACGACGACGACCCATAGAGGAGGCCGAGGAGGTCGCCACGTCTCACTTTGTGACATTAGGTGGCATTATTCAGAGGGAATGATTGTTAGGGACGTCGAAATGTTTCAGTTCATAACCTCCGTCCATTCTCAAACCTGACAACCATCATCGAAGAGCTCCGCACGATGGATGGCAACGCGTTCCCACAATGCATGTCCACGCTGCGCTTCCACGCCGTACGTGGTGGACTCTATTCCATTCTCCATGTAACTATCTCCATGGTGTGACCTTCGCAGTTTTTTGTGGACGAGTAGATGGCGCAGGAAGGCGATCTGAGTGAGAAGGAGCTGCTCGCGCTGGGGACGGATCGCCGAGTGGGCGGCGAGTACGCGGCGCTGCGTGGCTGTGACAAGGCGTTCCAGGAGATGATCGAGGCTGGCAACCAGGAGATAAAGCGCCAGCAGCAGCTCAAGAAGCATGGCCATGGTCACGCCCACAGCCATAGCCACGGGGATGAAAGTGACGTGGAGGGCATGACCAGCAACGAGGTCAAGTACGTGGGCTACGTCCACTGCGTGAGCACGGCGCTGTGTCCAGACTCGCTCAAGGAATGGTACTCCTGCCTGGAGCAAGCCAAGGCCGGCGAGCGATCGCCAGAGAGCTGCTCAACCGTCAAGAGCATGCTGGAACGGTGTCTACGAGCCGAGACGGACGCGCTCTTCCGCGCCTCGCAGAAGCACGTCTTCCGCCCGACGCCATAGAGATATAGGTGTGTGTGTGGATATTACCAAACCTTCTTTATATTCCGATCTTTCACTAGCCTTCCTTGCACTGCTGCTGCGTGCGCGTTTCCCTCGATGCACATGGCCAACAACAGTCCTTGACGGGGGGCTGCCTCCATCTCCGTGTCATGTCATGGTCTCTACTTCAAACATCTAAACGATCTGGTAGTTCTCCGTGGACAGCAGCTTCTCGAAGCCAAACTGCACAGGCGAGTGGTCGGCCACCTTGGCCACGGCTTCAACTTCAATGTCGCTGTACACACTTCGAGAGAAGAACGAGACAGAAAGCGGGAAGAACGCGTCCAGGTTGTTGCCAGGGACAGTGAACTCGAGCGTGCCGGAGTTGTTTCTGCCACGAAGAGAGCAAGCAAAGTGAGCTTCCAGATCAAAATGCATACAACTCTTGGCAGGAGCGATTCGTACGATGGGTCGATGCGATCGAGATGCCAGATGAGGCTTCCCTCGGCCGAATTGTGCTGGAACTGGCCGTCGACGTGCGCGATCTGAGGGGAGTTGTGCGAGCCCAGTGGCACGACGATGTTCACGTTGTCGAGCGCCATGTCGCGATCCATGGAGTATTCAATGGTGACGTTGATCTACAATGCACAAGAGAAGTCATCAGAAGCCACGCCTTACTCTGCAAGCAGAACGAAAGGCACTCACCTTGCCACCACCCTGTTCCTCTGGCCAGCACACAAGGTTCAGCGGCAAAAATGACTCGTCCTGAGTCTTCAAGCTCCATCGAAGCACGGCGACACGCGTGGACGGGAATGGTTTTGTGGAGTCCTTGAGACCAAGCACCGACTCCTGGTCGAACAGGCGCTTGTCGACCTTGGGGTGGGTTTGGAACGTGATGCCGTTCGTCGTGGACGTTCTCAGCTTCAACCGGCACGCTGCGCTTTCTTGGTCGTTCACCGACACAAACAAACTGCCCTTGACCTCGAGCTGCTCCAGGTTGCCGTCGCGAGTCATCGCGACCGTGATCTTTTCTTCTACGACGACGCCAATCGGGTCGTGGCTGACCACAGCGGCTGGCGCAGGAGGAGCCGAGACCTGGATCGGCGCACTGACTGGAGGGATCTCCTTGAGGTCGTCTTCAGCCGCCATCGCATCCAGGAAGGACTTGCCGCTCGACTTGCCACCGCCGCCAAGCTTCATGCCCGAGGTCTTAATCGGCGCTGACACCGGCTCAGGCGGCTTGTTGTACGACGTCGGGGACGTCGGCATGTTGCCACCACTCGAGAACGACGACGCCGATGGCGACGACGCGTACGGGTCGCCGCCACCGCTGCGAGGCGACGAGCTGAAGCCGCCGGCGCTGCCGAAACCCGTCTGCTTGGCGTAGCCGCCGAGCCCTGCGCGCTCCAGTCGCGCGCGCTCGCGCTGCTCTTCCTTGATACGGATCGTGTGGCGCTTCATGTCGTCCTTGGCCGCCGCGCGCTTGCTCTCGAGAATCATGTTGTGGAGCTTCTCTTCGTGCGACTCCATCTCCATGTTGACGCGGATCTGCTGCACGTTGATGTTTTCCGAGTGGCCACCGGCCGAGATGAGCTCGTCAAAGCCGAAAATGAGATCAAACTGCTTGTCGCGGATCGCATTCTCGTTCAGCGAGCCGCAAATGTCGGGCACGAGCTTGGCCAGCACCTGGATCGTGTGCAGGTCCTCGACAATGTTACTCGTCTTGTTGGTGATGATCAGCACGAAGTAGTTCTCCAGCGGTTGGTACACATAGCGCACGCTCTCCGTGTCGATAAACGTGTGCTCGCGCGAGCCGCTCGACAGGAGCTTCGGGAACGCCGTCAACAAGCCCTAGACAGAGAAGCAAGCAGGTCGTGAGTCGAATATCCACACTACAGAGCCATGAAACGGCGCATTCGCACCTCCAGTCGGATGCGCGTGATCTCGACAAACTGGCGCGCCACCAGCACTGTTCATCGCACAGCCACGGCATCAGTACCCTTTGGAGTCTAGAGGTCATATTTCAATATTCAGCTCCAGGAGCGTACCTTTGCCGTTTCGCGTCAACAACGCCGCCGACAAGACCACCTACGGGAGAGCAGCATCTTCTGCGTCAGTATATCGTGTCTCCACCCACGCAGCGGGCCCTGGAACCGTTGGAATGCCCATGCGCGTACCATGATTCCGTGTGTTCGTCTCGCGATTTCCCTCCCTGCTTTCGTGCTACGCGTCTGCGTGAAGTGGGGCGAAAAAATCCACACATCGGGGGCAGGTAAAACCTCGTTTGAAGTGATATTTCAACCTCATACCCACTGTATTGGCTAAAATATACCCAATCATTTAAAGAATATTTCAGCCAATGAAAAGAGCATCTGGCCAATGGTGTGGCTTGGAAGGGTATCTGAATCAGATACCCTTCCGAGCCACACCATTGGCCAGACGGTATCAGATACTCTGATACTGTCTCATCTATTTTCAGAGTTTGGCGGTGTCTGAAATGGGCGGAACACAAAGGCACCACACAGCGAGCTGCACTCGCGCACACGAGCCCACTGCCCCACTGACTGTGGGTCGGAGAGGGCTACTGCACAGGATGGACTCGCTGGAGGAATTGAAGAATGAGAGCCCTCAGCGGTCGCCGAGCCTCCCGTCGACGGGGACTTTCGAGTCGTCACGCACGCTCAAGACGCCCCAGTCGGTCTCTCGGTTGCCCACAGGTCGTTCAGGACGAAACAGTCCTGGGTTGATGCTTGAGATGAGTATTACAGAGCAGATCGCCCGCAAGACTCGGAAAAGCACCGTGCTTGACCAGAAATACGCCTTGATGATCCTCGCGATTCCCGACTACGATGACTACAAGATCATGCAGCCGTACAGTTGCCGGTCACTGAGCAACAAGAGCAAGTTTGTGGGTGGAAAGGATTTCATCACTCGTCACAACCCGCAAGAAGTGACCGACTTCAAGATGCAGTACTCGCGTGACGTCGGCAATCTGAATCGGCACCGGTCTGTGCTCGCACCCCCCAATACAGTGCTGGATGGCATGCTGTCTCCATCATCCACAAGCGGTACATCTAGCAGCAAGTCGTTCAAGTTGGCTGCGTCACATACATTATCGTCGATTTCGAGCAACCAGCCACAGGAGGAAGCGCACAAGCAAGAGATCTGGAAGCGAGTCCTCACAGCGGGGGAGAAACCTTGCTGGATTCTGACAGACTATGGGATCAACAAGCTCGTGGGTCATGAGTATTCGATCACGACTCGACTCTCGCTCACCACAGCGGTCTGCGAGCCGTCGCCACAGACTTGCCGGTCTCCTCTGCGACCGAGAACGCCATTTGAGTCATTCACATCCCGTGATTCAGCTCGAATAGGTCTTGGAGTGGATCTGACCGATGAGAAGTTACTCGGTACACTGTCTCGCACAGGAGCCTACAGTCCAGCAAGTCGGCCATCAAGCCCTCCTCGATCCCCATACCGAGAACCCGCAATGTCGCCTCCTGCGAGTCGGCAAGTCACTCATCGGTCCGGTGGATCCCCCATTCCGGGAAGTCACTCCTCCGAATGTCAAGGCGACCTCTCGACTCTCCCTCCTATGAGCCCGGGCACGAGTCCATTGCGCATGTCCCCTTTGAAGATCCGATGTATCTCCCGCTCGGATTTTCCCACAACGCCATCGACAACATCACCCACGCTTCTGCCGTATGCGATGGAAGTGTCTCCTCCCACCATAACTCTCAGCCACTTGGCCGTTGGAGAGGTTTACATCTTCCCAGTGCGTGTACGCAACGTTGGCTCCAAGCAAGAACGCTTCCGTGTGAAGCACATGTCGGCATCCGCCAATGGCTACGCTGCGACGATTGCCGAAGCCAACTACGACCGGGAATCTGCTCGCCTCGCGCCTGGTCTCGCAACGATCATCACACTGACGCTAAGCTTCTCCCATCGGGGTCAGATCGTCGGACATCTCCGAGTAGACACAGAGGGAGTGGGCGGCTGTGATGTGCACATCGAAGGCAGCGTTCGATAAACGCAACGCAATGGATATGTTTGTCAATCACTGAACATGGCTACGGTTTGTGATTAACACAAATCCTCAGTATCAGATCGGCACAGCCTGAGTCTGAGGGGGAAAGTACAACACGAGCCAAAAAAACCAATCGGATTGAGTGAGAAAGGCAAGACCGAGATGGAGTCGATGGCAAGTGACTATACCCCAGTCCAGTGCAGTCGCAGTCGCAGTCGCAGTAAGAGATCAGCTACAGAATCGCTCGTCCACCATGAACACCAGCATGGCCAGCACTCGCGACGCGCCTCCGCCAGACGATCCGTACCGGCCAGGCGACGTTCTCAAGCTCAGCTACCGCGCTGTCGCGCCGACGATCCCGTCTTCCGGCCCAGCGTCGACGCGTAAGCCATTCAGCTCGTACGCGATTTACTACGGCCGTGGTCGCGTGATCCATGTGTGGTCCCACACCCGCACGGACTTCCGCGTTCGTGTTGACACGCTGCGTAGCCTGGAGGCGACTGGGTTGGTGATGGAGAATGCGAATCAAGCCATGGACGCCTACTGTGCCAGTGTGCTTGGCGTGAGTCCGCTTCCCCAAGCTGAGATCCTCCCACGTGCGAGACAGGCGCTTCACTGCACGACCTATGAGCGTAGCTCGTCGATTCTGCTCGTGCTGTCGGCTCGCTACGGACGCATCGCGACACGCATGGCCAAGTCGTTTTGCGTGACTCTACCACACATCGTTCGTCGCTGTGGTGCCGTGGACATGCTCATCGACCGCCTCGGAGACGCCGTGCTGAGCCTTCTCGCCCAGCAACCCGTTCCGGACGGACTCGTCGACGAATTGAGATCGATCGCCGGGGACATTGGAGTCCGTGGTGCAGGCTGTGTGTGGATGCAGTACTCGTGCGAGCTCGCAGCGAAGGAACTTCGTGGCATCAAGTCGCTCTTGTCGTCCGAGATCAGCCGTGTGCTGAGCATGTGGATCACGCTGACCTTCGAACTCATGGCGCAGTCGCCTACAAGTGAGCAGACGACTTACGGTATGGTCCTCAGTCAGCCAGGCAGCCCGGCAGGTATTTTCCCTCAGCTCCTCGAACAGAATCAACTGACGTGGAGCGAATTACCTGGAATTTGTGTGTGTTTGTAGCGTCACTGATCTTCAACCGCGTGGTCCAGCGATTCGTCGTGGTCTTCGACTCGGACAAAATGCTTCTCGACCGACTCGTACGCGATCGCATGGAGTGTGGGTACGTGCAAGCATCAACTCGACAGCATCGTGGTCAATTTCCGTCATTTTCTGACCAAAATCTATCGGTGGAACGCAGTATTTGCTTCGTGAGCTTCGAGAACGTCCGCATCAAGGTCTTCGAGTGCTCGCATTACACGTGCGGAGACTGTTTCAAGAAGATCCGCCCTCGCGTCTGCCCATACTGTCGGTACGTTTGCTGTTGCCAACGTATTCTCACCTGTCTGATCATCTGTGTGCTGTGCAGCGCCCCCATCGTGGCAGTTCGCGAGGTCACGAGCTACCTCAAGCAGCAGGCGTACGAGATGATGCGTGCAGAAGAGTGCAAGCAGCTCGCCGAGAACGACGTGGACGCCCCAGTGTTTGTTCCTCAGTTCACGAGCGGCGGCGAGGACCCAGCCTCGCCTGGCTACGACGGCGACCAGGATGGTGGCGAGGACGACGATGAGTCCACCAATTCAGACCCACCGGCGGCTGACGAGGAGACTGCTGTAGTGAACGATGTTCTTGAACCTGAAGCCGAGGCGATGCTGGCTGAAGATCTCGATGCGCTGGCTTTGTAAGATTTGTGCTTGAAGTCGTTCCATATTTAGTGGAATATCCGTGAATAAAACATCCCATATCTTGACACGTTGAGTGTGAGGGAAAATGGAGCAGATCACGGTGCTGGCGAGCGGCAAATGCCGGCGCAAGTGCTCGCCGGAGCACGAGCTGTTCGCCGCTGGGGATGCGCTGCGCATGACCACGTTCTACGTGGATGCAGGGGTAGTGTTGGCCCAGGAAGGGGAGCAGCAGCAGACGCAGAGAGAGCCCGTGTTTGCGTGTCGTCTCTTCAACTGCAACGGCGTCGGCTTCCACTCCCTGCGCGCCTACGAAGAGCACTACGACCTGTGCGTGGCTTAGCGAGGGTTTTTAGGGTGCTTTTTACTGATAGAATGGTTGTTTTTGTGGCTGTAGCATGCACCGCAATGTGTGTGAGCAGTGTTTCCGGTCGTTCCTGAGCTTTCGGCTGCTGGATATTCACCTCAGCGAGAGCCACGACGCGTTCTTCCGCGTGCTGGCCAAGCAGAAGCCCATGTACGTGTGTCTCGTGGACGGCTGCGAGCACGTGTTCAAGCACGACGACAAGCGCACGCGGCACTTGGTCCAGGACCACGGGTACCCAGCCAGCTTCTCCTTCCAGAAGCCACGCCGACGCCCGAAGACGAGTACCTCACGGGTGGTGAGAGACGACGGGGAGAGGAATCTGAGCAGCACTACGAGTGCGACGGTGAGGGACGTAGATGCGATCAAGATCGCGAAAGCACAAGCCAGGAAAGCGAAGAGGAGGCAGAAGAAGAAACAACAGCGAGCGGAAGCGATGGCGATCGACCACGAGATGGAGGCTTGTAGCCAAGAGGGAGAAGGAGACGGAAACGACAGCGTGGCTGCTGATGCAGTGATGGAAGAAGCAACGTCGGCTGCTGACACTTCGGAAGACCAGTTGGTCGAGCGGATGGCCCAGCTCCAGTTCGTGCCCAAGTCGATTTCATTCGGACGACGCCAGCAGCGACGACGATAAACCACCTTTCATTATGGGCACTTCTGCAAGATCTGGCTGATGCGGTCGTGGTAGGAGCTACGCAGTCGAAGGATCAAGTTGCGAGACGAGGAGAATTGGAATCCAACGATCGGAGCCTGCAAGACCTCGACAAAGGCCCTCGCTGAGTCCGTGCCGTTGCTGGTGATGATCGATCGGAACGTGGGCTCCATGTGCTTGAGCGCGATCACGAAGAGATACACCTACAGCTCACAATCCACGGGATCAGTTTCCCGATTTGCTTCCTATGCTTCGGATTGTGAGGGATGATTGTACCTGGAACTCGGCGCCATAGAGGAAGTTGAGGTGCATCATGATGAGCAATTTGCCCCAAGGCAGGAAGTTCCAGTAGCACTGCGAATGCCACCGCAGCACGAGCGTCAAGACCGAACAGTGGCACTGCTGCAGCGTCTTGAAGACCTGTTCATGGCATCATTGGTTCTCGGTCAGCTCAGCCTCGTCGAGGACACGTCAACGAAGTAAAACGTACCTGGGGAAACTCTGTCTCCAGCACCATTTCAGCCGCCTGTGCAAGGGGTAGGAGGCTTGGTAACGAACTATCATCACCAGCCGCGTGCTGCTTGGTGGGGAGCTCTGTGGCGCGAGGCCACAGCACGAAGATGCTTGGGCATGATGCACAGAACTGAAGCACATCGATGACATCCTGCTCCCCGTACGCTTGGTCCAAGACCATGAGCATCGTGATGGGGAAGCAGTCAACTGCGGCTTTGCCGAAGATCTTGGTGAGCACGTGGAGCGTGGTGGACGATGCTTTGAGACCCAGGCTGCTGCAGTAGTCCTTGTAGTATCGATTCATGAGTTTGCGTTCGGCATCTGTCGGGAAGCACGTCGGAGCCAACACAACCGCGGCTGGCTCGACTACCACGGAGCCATCTCGGACGACTTCACCCAGTTTACTCCGTCCACTGCGAGCCAGCTCGAAAATGAGCTTGCCAAAGGCACGTGCTAATGTGTTGGAGTCCCAACTGCACTCACCAATTGAGCTGACGGGGACGCTTTCGATGTCTCCGATCAATTCCCACGTCGCCTGAGACAGCATCGACAGATCCAGTGGCGTGTCTTGTAGATTGGACTCTGCAATCGATGCCAGCATGTGCTCTAGCGCCCCAGTCATTGAGGCTGTCAACGTTTTTTGTCGGGCAGTCGGCGAGTCAACTCGGGAAAGGCTCTCGCCGTGTGCGTCGAATGCAAAGAGTGGCTTCGGATGGATCCACTCGTGGAGACTCGCGCCAACGTGATCGAGCGAGGAGCTGATACTCTCTACCAACAACGAACACGCTGAAATGCTGGTATTGTCCGCTGGCTCGAGAGACTGGAGGCCGTTGCGTAACAGCAAGTCATAGAGCCCGATCATCGATGGCACGCAGCCAGCGAGGGCTGATAGCATCTCAAACACCATCGTGCATCGGTCTTCGCTTTGAGGAGACGCACAGCAGACGCCATTCTTGTGCCTGGTGATGGCTTCTACCACCAAAGCGACCCACTTGTTGCCGCTATCGGGGTCCGTGAAGAGTAAAGACGCGTGCTGGGAGGCGAATGCAGCTCGAAGCCACGCCAGCGACTCGGAGAATCGACGGAGACGATACGGTGCCTCTTGCGGTGGAGCGTTCAGTGCTAGTGGGACGTCGAGATCGAGTTCACATATCCGCTGCATCTCGTGGAGCTGGGCGAGGACTTCCTGACTGTGGAAGAACGCTCTTGCTGTAACTGGACGAGACAGGAGTGGTAGTATACTGTCGTCAAATGGGCCATTGGTCCGCCATTTGTGTAGACTGTACTGGATGCACACCCGCCAAGCGTCAGAGACGCAGAGGTCGTGGATCACTGACGAGTGCTGCGCCAGCGAGAGTATGAGGTGGGATACTGCATCTCGTGTGGCTGGGTCAGTTGCTCGGTTCAGCTGCTTCGTGAGCTGTGATAGGATACTCGTCGAGCTCTCGAACAGCAACGTTGGTAGCGTGTACGGTGCAGTTGCCAGAATGCGTTGGAGGTTCTCAAAGAAGCCCTGATCGAGTTGAGTCCGTTGTGCTTCTCCCGTCGCTGATGCATCACTCGCGATGAGCAGGACTCGAGTTGCTTTGGCCAGAGCTCGCACGAGAGATGCTGATAGCGCGTCGAGATGACCAGCGCATCCAAGAAGAGCGTCCAATACACGAATACATCGGCTCCTCGCGACATCGACGTTCAACCGACCGCGAGCAATTCGCTTTAGCGTGGAGTCCATCACCAGTTTCGCGACAGCTTCAGCCGAGCGTGGTCGTCGAAACGGGAACCATGGATCGTTTTCCTCGCGTTCTTCGGTGGAGGTAATTGGCTGTGCAGTCGATTTCATGGCCGTGGTCTCGCTACAGACGATCATGAGCTCGAGTAGAGGCGTCAAGAAGTCCTCACGAGCCGAGAGAAAGCGAACCGAACTGCAGGCTGAGAGCGCAGTCGATTCCAGCCATCGTGCCTCGCGAGACTCAAACAAATACATCTGACCCAAAGGAGTAGACCGTGAGTTGCTCGTCCGGACTTGAAACAAAATGGACTTTCACGTACCGCAACAGCCGAGAGAACGACACCTTCCAGAGCCTGCTCTTCGAGTGGGTTGCAGTCCTCTAGCTCCATCGAAGTCGCTTGATACATCTCCCGATCTGTGCGGTGGAAATGGTACAGACGGTCGTTTTCCGTTGCAAGTGTGTCGAGCTGGAACTGTTTGTCCAGTCCGCGCCACGCAGTGAAGCGGCGCTGCTGTTGCATATGAGCTGGTAGTTTCGTCCAACTGAATAGCAAGTCGCGTCCTGGTCGATAGCGCGACAGTGTGGAGAGGATATTGAGCATCTGCATGCCAGGGAAGGATCAGCACGGCACATAACTACCAAAAGATGCACTGTGCGACTCACATTCGTGGCCTTCATCTTCTCGAAGTCTTCCATCTCGATCTCAAATGGACGCACCCGAGTCAACGCGTACATGATGTCGGACAGCAGGCCGCACTCATCGATGCTCACGAAGAGTTGAACACTCGAGGGGATCTTCGCTGTCCACGTATGGAGCCAAGCTGCGTCGGTGTCGAGAACTGCGAGAACGTCGAGCGGACGGCAGGGTTTTTTGTATGTTGATGTGGGATCAAGCATGAGCACGATGAACGTGGAACACAACGCACGCACGAGCATTTCCTGGGGGTAGTGGATCCAGTGGTGGGGCGCACGGTTCATCATCAGCAGAAACAGTCGGAATACGTTCACCGTCTTGGTGATATCGTCGCTCCCACTGAAGAGCTCGCTTGTTTCGATGGCAAGCGCCCCGGAGGTCACACAGAAGCCGACCATCTCGATCGTGGAGAGGTACACAGTCAGGAATTGCGTGGGTTCCTCGACGTGGTTGAGAATGCTATAGAGCTGTCGCATGGAATCTCCGGCGATGCCCATATCTTCATCTAGCAAAAGCGATAGCAGTCCTTCGATCATTGGCTGGAACTGCGAGGAGCAATGCACGAGCTCGATGACTGAAATCTGTCAGTCCATGGAGACAAAGTCAGTCGTGAGCCAGAAACAAACAGCGGCGTGTCATCACCACGTTCCTGTGACAGTCGGTTCAGAGCGTCCTTGCGTTCTTCTACGTGTTGATCTTCGAATGCCTCTAGGATCATGGGCAGCTCTTCTGTCGACGGTGCACTACTCCAGATTTCAGATCGAACATAGAGATCTCAAGGTGGCCACAACAAAATCTCACCTGTTTGCGGAGCCAGTCTCAAACTGGAGGTCGTCAAACGTGATCGCTTCATACGACGTCGCATCGCCTGGCACCTCATCGTTGTCGATGTCTCCATAGTCCTCGTGTAATTGCTCATCGCCAGGGGCGTCAAGTTGGTTGGACGCTTCAGCGAACTGGACCACGCTCCTCCAAAACACCTCCAAAAAGCGCTCTTTTGTCGCTTTGCCGTCACGACTCAGTGTGTTGTTGGTCTGCTCGTTGTTGTCCAAAACGTCCAGAAGCCGCTGTAGCTGCTCGCGTGTCGTCGCTTCGATCTGGGCTTCCACAGCTGCGACCTCCGCCTCCAGCGTCTTCTCCCCTCCACCTTCTGGGTGGATACGCAGCTTGCTCTTGAGCTCCCTTTCAACGACATAATGGATATACTCCACGACGCGCAGCTCCCAGAACGACGGCTCCTGCTGCTGCAGCGCCAGCACACGCCCTTCAATGTCCTTGAGAAAGGCGTCAATCTGCATGGCCCCCCCCCCACACACACACATATCATGAGCTCACCGCAAACCCACCGCGTTGCAAGACTCAGTCAGCATCCGCACTGGTGTATTTTCCTGCAGAGGACGGATCGCGTCGTCCACGAGCGCGCGGTGGCGAAGCAGGATCTCCTCGATGGCGCCGATCATCCTTCGATGGAGCTGCCCAATTGCGGATCGTGGCTCTTCATGGCACGGCCATCATTCCGATTCCTCAGCTTCGTCACACTATATTAGGATTTGTCCTAGGTTAATGGCTGTGGAGTCCTTATTATCGGGCAAAACGAAGAGGTCCACATGGCCAGAGTCGCATCATGCAGTGGAAGGTGGACGTGCTGCTAGCGGTGGGCGCGCTGCTGCTGGGCCAGCTCGGTGTGTTCTACCTTTCAGCGTACCGCTGCGCTCATGAGCTACGCTCTCAGTTTGGCGAGGAAGAGGAGCTCAAGGCGCTCGTCGTGAGCGATGTCCATTTGCTGGGCAAGCGTCGGCGCTCGCTCGTGGAGCGGCTCTGGATCGACAAGCAGGTGAGTCTCGCCTCTGTGGACATCCATGCAATGGCGCTTGAGTACTGTGCGATGCATTATCTGACGCGGTTTCATTTTGACAGATTTCAACGTCACTGGAGTCTGCTGTTCGCGCACATCGACCCGACGTCGTGCTGGTACTCGGTGACCAGCTAGATGAAGGTGGTTACCCGACATCCGAATCAGACTTCGAGGTGCGTGAAGGCGTGAAATGGATGGGCTCCGACACCTTCCTCAAGCTTCAGAGTGTTTGGTGATGCAGGAATATGTGGCTCGATTCAAGTCCATCTTCAAGTCGACCACAGGGCTTGAGATCGTCTACCTCGTACGTCACAAGCTCACTCACGTCGGATGATGTTCTCTTCTCACCGTCGCCGTAAATTGCATGGTACAGATTGGAAACCACGACTCTGCCTTTGGTCCGTGGCTCACTCCAGGCGCGATCACCAGATACGAGCGTGCGTTTGGTCCGTCAAATCACGTAACCATGATCAAGAACCACAAGATCATTCAGCTGAACACGATGGCACTCGATTCCGACGTCAGCGATGTCGAGATCAAAGCTCAAGCCACAAGGTACGGTAGGCTCATCTCCGTTGTCAGAATGGATTCTCGCAGTCATCCTGATCTTGTCTCACTCGCCGTCAGCTTGCTGCAAACACTCCAGCGCGACTCCAGAGAAGCCCGCGATTCCTCAGGCTCAGTGGTTTTGCTCACCCACCTCCCACTATACCGAGATGACGACATGAAGTGCGGCTCGAAGCGACTGCAAGAAGATGGCCATATCACATACGAGCACCCTTCGTTCAAGTACGAGACACATCATCACGTCCTGTCGAAAGAATTGTCGCGCAATCTACTGGCAACGATCCAGCCAGACGCCGTGCTGTCCGGCCACACCCACGCATGGTGCGAGTATCAGCATCCACGCCACGGCCAAACCAGCTCGAAAGAGTACACGGTGTCTGCGTTTTCGTGGGGACAGCGTCCGGATCCGAGCTACGCCGTGTTGTTCGCCAGCGGCACCTCCGTCCACGTGGCGAGCTGTGCGCTGCCTCGAGAGTCCCATGTTTTTCTCTTGTACGCGACCGTGCTCAGTGTTCTACTGCTGCGGTTGCTGTGGCGCTGCCTCATGATGTCAGCTGCGCACAGGCGCCGACGTCACGCAAAGAAAGCCACGTGAGTGAACAGATCCATCCCCGCAGCTCCGTTTCTCCGCAAGAATGAGTCTTGTAATCAACGTTCGATGATTACGCGACCATACAGAATGATGGTCTCTCCGGTGCGAAGTGAGAAGGAGCCCCTCAGAATTTATGGTGCAGTTGAAGTTCACCACATTGATTATGAAAGTCAGCTCGTCACAATCAAGTAACCGCTTTTCGACCAATCAGAGCACGACAATTACCACTAGATTGCGTGAGACGTACTGGATTACAGTACGTTCCGGTGAAATTCGTATTAAAAATGTGTTGATGTATTTATTTAACGGAGGGGAGTATGCCATTCTTGTCCGAAATTCCTCACCTGGATATCCGATCTTGACGGAGAGCTCCATGCCAAGGTTTGTCGAACTGGCCAGCCACCCATTCCTTCACGCTCCTCGTGACAACAACATCCTAGCGTGCATGAGCTCTCCCTGGTCATGGGATCCACACGTACGACAAGGCTGGACTGCAAGTGGACCCGTTTAACCGGGAAGACGCCTTCCAGTGCCTTAATCGTTCCATTTACACACGCATCCAATGGCGCCGGCGCGATCTTTTCGAAACCATGATCTGCATCTCGTTCCGAGTCCCGAGTTGGTTCAACGCTGGCGGCACTTCAACACCATTTAACTCTCCCCCGACCCATGCCGTGCCGGTGCTTTGTCTTCCAACATACCTGCGCATACACGTATGGAGCACAGTCCTCAGGGAACATGCTGCCACGCATCGGAAATGACGAAAGCTCAGTTCAGGGTTGAGGCTCTTTCACTCCATCTGTCTGGTTCTTTTCCAACGGGTACGGAATGGACAGGTCTCACCAAAACCCGCATTACGAACCCACCCATTCTACATACGAAAACGTTGTCAACCGAAGCAGGTATGGGTCTTCTAGTAAATAGATTTTTCACAGACCCGCATACCCGTCTGAATTGACCTACGTACCTCGGGACCTTTTCCTCGTGCAGCATCCTCCCACTCCTGCATCTGGAACCACCCCCACGCACGAGCCGAGCCGCCCGCCCAACATCAATCACCGTCGGACTCACACATCACTCGGAAGAAACAAACGGAAGCTTGGTTTGTGAGTGGGCATCCATCGATCGATCTTCCCTTCTTCTTCTCCTTTTTCATCAATCAATCGGCCACTCCATCGATCAATCAGCCACCACGAGCAAACATGGCGTTCGTCTTCAGCAACACCGACGACGAGCTGTACCCGTTCCTGGGCGAAGATGGCCAGGAGCTGCCGCTCTCGCCCGACGACCAGGCACTGCTCATGGGCATGTACCCGGGCGCGAACCTCACGGACTTTGACTTCTCCATGATGGGCCCCAATGGCGTCGTGCAGCACCACGCGCCGCAGGCCCACACGGCAGCCGACGCCGCCGCGTACTCGGCCAGCCACCCGAACGCGTCGCCGTCGTCCGTCAACGGCGTCGCGCAGTCGCCTGGCGGCCAGACCATGAACATCTCGATTGACGCCACGGCGTCCATGGAACGTAGCAAGCTCAGCGGGCTCGTGCAGCCGGCGTACTACGACCCGAACCTGTACCACCAGCAGCCGCAGGCGTTCGCGCCGAGCGCGTCCTTCCAGCCTCGCAGTAACTCTGGTCGCAACGAGATGTCGTCACCTGACGCGTATTCGCCGTCGAGTACGCACAGCGACACGGGCATGCGCGACTCGGAGGAGATCCTGAAGGCGCCCGTCAAGAGCCTCACGGAGGAAGAGAAGAAGCTGCGGAGACGCGCGCAGGTCGCCAAGTCGGCGCGCAAGCACCGCAACCGCCAGAAGGAAGAGCTCTCGCGGCTCCGTGAGCAAGTGCAGCTCCTGCAAGAGCAAATGGCCGTGATGAAAGTGCAGGGCGACGGCAACGTCGAGACGGAAAAGGACGCGATCACGATGCACCGCAAGCGCAAAAAGACCGAAGAAGCCAACGGCGCCGCCACGCTCGAGACCGCGCTCACGGACCAGTCGTCGTTTGCGACGGCTGCGCAGCGCATGCTCGAGAACTCAGCCCGATCGGTGTGTATTGACCGCCTTCTCGTCTTGCCAATGGTGTTCGTACAGTCTCACTAACCCTTGGGATTCTTGACAACTATAGATGGTCGCGTCGGCGATCCAGCACGGCTACCACCACCTTCCGGCAGACACGCTGGAGCGCGCCAAGATCCTTCATGCGATCTCGGGCAAGCGTGCGCAGTTTGCACGTGCGTGGCTGTACAGTGAGTTCGGCTCGCGAGTCGTGCAGTACCCGACGATGGACATCAAGCTCAACTCGAATGGCCCGGACATGGAGATCCGGCTCGTGCGCGCCAAGAGGACGCCAGGCTTCACGCACAAGGAGGTGGCGGACGCTGCGTGGAACTCGATTTACAACTTCGATCTGGAGATTCCGACGCGCTTCAAGCGGTACGTGACTTGTGAACGGCTCATGGAGCTGGACGAAAACACGCGCTACGGCCGCACGATCGGCCCACTGCTCAAGAACCGCCAAGAGAACTTCGTCGTGTACATGCATTCGTACTTCGTGATCCACAGGGTCGAGTACGACGACTGCACCATCGTGACGTGGGAGAGCATCCCATCGGACGACTTGTACCCGACCGAAACGAGCGACACGGCGATTCGAAATGACGAAGTTGGATGGTACGTCCTCGCTACAGTATCTCGATTGCTCTGCCCGTTGATGCACCCAGAGTATCTAACTGTTGATCTCCTTCTCTGTAGCGTCATACTGGAAACTGAGACTCTGCCGAACGGCGACGTCGCGACCCTCTCACGGACAGTGATCCACAGTACGCCGCCCATTGGTGCTATCACAGAGCCTCGTGGTCGCCTGAACGAGGCTTTCCTGACGGTGTTTTGCCGGAACGCTGACATCCTGGAGACCTCTGCGCGATTGTACTTGATGAAGAAGTACCCGGAGCGGACGACACTCAAGGGTGGATTTGAATATCTTAAAGTGTGAGTGAATGAGGACCTCTGAAGTGGCCCCGTCGAGCACACAGAGCAGTAGCAGTAGTAGTATGGACCAAGTGACGCGTGTGGTAATGAAAAGCTTTTTTCCGACTGTTTTTCATGTACAAATGGCTTCTTTGTGGCTGCAGACACAGCTTCAGCTGAGATGGAGGCACTTGAAACACCCGCTGGTACAAACAACTTCGCTTTTCAAGCAGCGAGCTGCTTGGCGGCCGCTGCGATAGACTGAAACACCACATTGCCACACATGCGAGTGAGGCTTCTGGACGGGGCGGAGGAGAACTTGGACATAACGCGAGCCTTCTCCGCATTTCTCGGACGTGTGTGTAGCTTGGAGCAGATACTGCGGCACACGACACGCTCCTTGCCGTCTTCACACAGTTCTCTTCGCACCAGCATCGCACCAACCATGTCACGTCTCACGTCGTAGTCCTCACGAGGCGGGTGGAGGTCGTCGTCATCGATAAAGTCCCAGACGAGAACAGCCTCGTGCTCCGTCACATTCCAGAACGAGATCACGCGGGTCTCGACCACAACTTCGTCGTCTGGTACTGCATCACCACCCTCGGCGTCTCCACTGCTTTCACACTTGTACCGAGTCGTCTGCTTGCCGTACACGATGTTGCTGTTGGCAATCATGTCCACAATCCGGCGCTGGCCGTCCATGTCGGTGAACTCTGGCCACACGTTACTGCTTTCCTTTATGGCGTTTGTGGTCGCGCGGAACATCTTGCCGATGTCCAGTGAGTCGAACGCATACACACTGACGATGGTCGCGCCAAACATGTCTGCAGAGTCGATGATCTGAGTCTTGATGTACGGGCTCGAAAACCGGATCGAGTCGGTCTGGCGGCGTAGAATGTCCGTCGCCATTTGAAGCTTCGCCTGGCCGCAGATCGACTCGTAGTCTCGTTGGCGAGAGCGTGGGTTGCGACCTAGCCGTGTGTACGTGTGCAGTAGTTGGCGCATGTTCAGGTCTTCTGTGAACATCGGTGAGCTCGAGAAGACCGACTTGAGGCTGCCCAGGAACTGGCTCTGCGTGAAGATGGCCCGGCGAAGCTCTTCGTTCTGGCCTTCCGCTTGGCGGCGCTTGCGGCGCTGAGCCATGGCCTTCTCCTCCCATTCCGCGACAGCACCGTTAGGCCGCATCATCTTGTGCTTCGACCGCAGGAAGTCGAGCTGCGAAGTCATGAAGCTCACTTCCTTACGAAGATCCAGGAGCTCGTGCTTCTTGCGAGAGCGGTGGCGACGCGCACTAATAGCGACTTGCTGGCGGCGCTTCGCCTTGCGGTCGAGCGGCTCAGCGGGATCCGCGACACTGCTGGAGCTCGAGTGCGGGGAGCTCAGTGCCTGGGCGTCGTGGTGGTGGTACGACGGGTAGTGCTGCGGAGGCGCCAGAGATCCTCGTCCTCCGCCGTACATGCCTTGGTGGTTCATGTCGACATGCATGGCCTCGACCTTCATGTCCTGTCCATAGGGACCAGATCCATTACCATGGCTGCTTGCCGGGTCATTGCCAAAGTCCTCGTGGAGCAGAAACTCGGAGAGGAAGTTGAGTTCCAGTTCGTGGTTGGCGGCATCGGCTGCGCTCACGTGCGCGTGGCCAACGCCTGCGATGTCGCCGTGACTGTTCGTGGTCGTGTGGTTCATTTCCTTCAAGTATTGCGTCGTCGTCGCGGCCGTCGTCACAAAGTCATTTCCTCGAAAGAACAGATCTGCCAACAGCCACCAAGCCGATTAGATCAACACAATGCCGATACGTACTCAGCCGCCTCCCTCCTCTGGACTGGACAGACACAGTAGAGCTCTTGCGTTCAGAGCGCAATTGCGGTTGCAGGCAGCACGCCAAAGACGTCCACATCCACATCTGCATCTCGCTGCTCTGCTGTGCTCGTCACTGGCCAGCGAAGTTCGACAACTCGCTTCACGTACCTGTGTCAAGAGCCGAAATGGTCATGGCGTGAGCGGCACGGCGTTTGTAAGACTGAGAGCTGATGGGCTGGATGGCTGGGATCAAAAGACGCACGACACACGGAGAGAAGGATGTCTCGCGTCGGGGCAATTGACCTGTGCGTGCGCCGGCCACGGTCTCCACTTGTCGATTGGAGTTGTTCCTGCTTGCTTCCTGCACAACTGGAACCGCCTCTGCTGTTCCTTTTTCTTCCGGCGTGAGGAGCTTTCCATGCCGAAAGCTGCGAGCCAGGCCGTGTGGTTGCCACTTGAGGGTGTCTGGACGGAAAATCCGGAGATACAGACTAGGGCGGACGGTGGCCAATGGCGATGAGTCTACTGGACGCAGGTTGCCGATTGGACGAATCGTCCTGTGGGAATCCTGGTCCGAGTCAAACCAGCTGCAAACCCAGCTTGGGTCTCAGAACTGTGACACCTACTTTAGTTCTATTTCAGCCAATCAAACGGAAATTGATAAACTATGGACCAATCGGAATGCATTTGAGGGATTAGACAATCGACAGCGGGGGTCTTGATGGGCGTTCGCACCCCCAAGGCACACACCAAACCAAAGACACTGGAAATGGCGGCCTGATTCCGCTTCCTTTGGCGGCTTGAACTTGGCCATGAAGGCGGACATTGTTGGGTTTGGAAACCTTGGAGAATTGGGTGTGGACTCCGCACCTGATGGGATGGCACAGCCGTGTCGCAATGAGCAACTCGTTCTGTCCGGCTGTCAGCGGGATGAGCTCTACGCGCCGACTGAAGAAACCGTGCCATAATCTTTCGGATATCGGGCAGTTAACTGAGTTAACTTCACTCAGTCACGCGGTCCCGATTCCGCCTAGGATTTCTTGTCAAAAATCCCAGGCCCTCTCTCGGGATCACCACCATGGTCTCTGTGTGGGGGCTGTTACTGTATTGACAAGGACGCCTTGTTGAGGAGCGAATTTGGAAGGAGGAAGAAATTTGGCGTGAAAGTTTTGCGGCGTCGCGCCTCTGCATTGATGGCCCTGGACGAACGAACACGCATCGATGTTGATGTTCTCCCTTGCCTTTCCACCCCGAAAGGCTTGAAGTCGACTTGAATTGCCTCCCCAGACTGAAAAGTATTTTACAGTGTACTGTACACTGGTCTACAAGATACAGTAGTACCGTACTCGACAGTCAGGGAGATTGAAAATTTGCCAACATTTTCGGGAGTCATTTCGGCACCAAGCCACTGGCTGAGTTTCCTGCTACGGTCTGACACGCTGGAAGGCTGCAATCAGCTCGATCCTTGCCAGTCTCGGCTGGCAATGAAACACAACACCTTCTGCGGCGCAAATCAAATCCTCCATGCGTTGTTCTCGCCTCCGGTTTTCGGCAAGTTGCTCCACCCACAAGCTCCGTGGAGTCGTGAGGGGAGAGGCGGATTAGAAGCAGCAGCAGGAGATGACCAACACGCGACCTGATCCGATCGGCGGAGTCGAGATCCTGTCGCCCTCTCCGCTCACCACACGCACCGGGTCCCGCGCATCGCGTTGGTGGTCGATCGTTTGTGAAGGAAGGCGGAGTGGCGGAAGAGGGCTCGTGCACAGTCCCACGTGAAGCGTGAAGAGCGCCAAGTCAAGAAACTCGCGGAGCTGCGTTACGTCATGGCATCTCGTACGAGGACGTCAGCGTCCAAGTTGTTGTGGACGTTTACGACGTCTTGTGTTCATGAACGCATGTGTTCCACCGTGTTCTGTAACAGCGAGTAACAGAGGTTTTCAGCTGAACCCGTATCACTTATTGGAGTTTGGATCGAGCAGCTCACCTTGTTCGAAAATGGACTCAACAAGTGCAAATGGCGCCGACAAGGAGACGCGCCAGAGCCTTCTGTACGCTGTAGGCTCCATATGCGATGACTACGGTGCGTACGCTGATCTGAATGAACCTTCACAAGCGTGCTGATGTTAAGTGTGAAGCCCAGAAACAGCAGCAGGAGCGAGCGGCGACGCATCGCGCGAGACCGACGCCATCGAAAGCCACGCTCGCGATACTCGCTGATCTTCTATACACCGAGACCGAGAGTATGGATGTGTGTATGGAATCATTGCATGCTGTGGTGGTGACACTCACGTTGGCTGGGTGTATGTGCCAGTCGTGGCGACGGAGCTGCAGCATTTCGCTCATCACGCCAACCGCAAGGTCATCAAGCCCGAGGATGTCGTGCTGGTGGCCCGCAAAGACCCGGAAATGGTGCGTCGTCGAGCATCTTATAGTATATTCGAAACCTACTAGCAGACATTAATGGTGGTTTTGTGAACAGGTCAAGTCGCTGCAGAAGTACCAGCGCGAGCACCTCCCGTCGGCAGCGTCGAAGAAGCGGCGTCGTGGAGCCATGGACGACTGACGACGGACCTTCACGCATCCACTTGTGCACCATATATTCATGCGTATCTATTCACTTTTGTATCTCTACTCTCTATCACTCGTTGTCGCTGAAAAAGGACGCGTGTCGTGACGTGGCGTACGTCCCCGTTGGGGAAGTAGGCATGCCAGGCGTTGCACTGGATCGCCGAGGTGACTTTGCCTCGCGTTCGAGTTGCCGGTAGTCATTCAAAATACGCAGGGACGCTGTCTTCCGCTGAATCGCCTCTGGTGAGTGGACTATGTGGCGGGTGGGGTTGATTGTGCTGTGGGAGGCCTGCTCGTAAACTTGCTTCAGCAGATTGAGCTGCTTCCCCTTGGACTCGAGCTCGTCCAGCATGGGGCCAAGCGACGCCGACAGTTGCCCCGCTCCTTCACGGCCACTCTCGACTCGCTTTACAGCGTCTTTGTACTTTCGATTCAGCGCCGTGAACTCTGCCTCCGCGCTCTCCACGGCTGCCTGGAGGTCCTCCATGATCTGAGACTGAGACAGTGGCAACAATGTCAGGCTCGATGAGTGCTTCCAATGCTGCAGAGCGTCGTCGCTTACCTTCATCGGATTTGGATAGGAAGTGGATGGTGTGGGTACGTGAATGGCACTCGGGCGATTCTTGCCAGAGTTCGACGTCTCAGGTTGCTGGAAACTCTCGCGAGACCTTGCACCGACTAATGTTCTCCCTCCACCGTGGACGTCGAGTCCGAGGATTGATGCTGTCGTACTCGCCCCGCGACTTCGAGGGTCTGGCTGCTCACTCGGAGCTGCTGACGATCTTCGTGGCTTCAGTTTAATCTTTTTAGTTGGCAGAAACGTCGGTGTCGGTGGGGGGTTGGTCACCGGCGTCGTGTATGTTGTGTCACACTGCCGAATCGCCTCCTGCACGTTGCTGATAATGGAATGCGATCGATTCGCAGACGTGCCAAGAACGAATGGAACGTCCCTATAAACAGAGATTGTCAGTTCGTGCGGAAAGATCAGCCACGAGAGCCTCAGAGGGCCAACAAACGTCCACGTACCTCCCGAGATTGGCAGCCCGCAATAGCTCGAGATTCGTGCTGGCACGCGTGAGTTTCTTGGTAGATGTCGCTCCTTTGGATGTGACCGATCCAACCCGCCCTCTCTTTGGTGCCGCTGACCCGGGTCGCCCTGGAGTGGAAGCGCCATTCGCCGCCGAGATCGACGCTGCCCGACTCGCAGCCGTCGGCCGCGACAGGGTCGACACACGCTGGCTCTGCTGAAGCTTTTTGGTTTTCTTCGTCGCCTTGTTGGCGATCTCGTTGGCTTCCCAGACTTTTGACACGAGCTTCTCGTTGAGTTGCGAGATGCCTGCTATCGTTTGCTTGAACAATCGCACCACCAATCAGTTGACGAGGTCCTTCACCATGCGTGTACGAGCCCACATACCTCAGTTTCGTGGAACCGCTCCCGGGTCTCTGCGTGGTTCTGAGACTCGCGTTCGAACTGTTGCTGCAGAAGCCGGATTTGTTCTTGCGCCGTGTCCTTGTCTTTTTGTAAGGCCGCCAGTTCTCCACGAAGACCTCGTACTTCTTGCTGATGGGCGTCTCGCGTCGCATCGATTTCTGTCGGTGGCACAGCTTGAGACTCAGCCCAAATCCACCGACTACGACCACGAAAAACATTGGCGTACCTGCTCGTAGACTCTTCCGTTGTGACTCACACGTCTGGAGCTGTGTTTGGATGTCGTCCGCCTTTGCCGAGTACGTTGAACTGAGCTTGTGGCCATGCTTGAGCTCAGCCTCCATGGCCTTCCGCCGCTCTTCGTACTTGACCAATTCCAGCTTGAGCTCTTCTTTTTCGCTTCGGATGGCATCGTAGGCTGCCCGAGCCGATTCTTTTGTTTGGCCCAACTCGTACGCAAATTTCTTCTCGCTGGAAGCGAACTCAGCTTCTCGCTGTCATGCACAAGACAACATTAGCACGCTTGTTTTCAGTGAATCCGAGTGACGGAAAGATACCAACCTTGCGAGTTTTGACCTTGATATCTGACAGCTCCTGTAGCAGTTTTTCTCGCTCTTCTTCCAGTCGGCGGATCTTGTCCTGGAGTGCTTTCAGTGCCGACAAAACAGCACGACTGCCTTGTGCACTGGCCGATGCGGCCGCCGTGAGACTGGTATCCAGTCCGCTTGTGTAGCCCGTTGACTGGAACGATGTCGACAACGGCGAAGGCGTCTGCTTGGATGTGAAAGAGCTAGTTGGCACTGTCGGTGGCGTGGACATCTTCGACGATCTCGGTGGAGGAGTGGAGAACAGGCGTCTGGCGACCGAGGGCTCCGATTCGTCAGAATCGGAGCTGCTCGCATCACTGATGACAGGCTGTGCTTGCCGAGTGGCCTTGGATTTAAGTTTGTGGGTTCTTTTCCTCGAAGACTCGTCGAAGCGAGCGACTGCAGCAGTTGTCGACCACGCCGCCTCGGTATATCCATCATCCATGGAAACAGCAGCATACTCTTCTTTTCTCACCTTGTCGCCACCGCGCGAGCAGCCACCAAACGATCCAGACTTGGTTTTGGGTGCGTTGGAAAGTTTCACTGATGTGAAGTTGCCGTGAGAAGTCCCTGAAATGCCGGGATCCTGGTGAGCGAGCTTCTTCAGAGTCTGCTTGAGGTCTTCCATCTCTTGGGTCGCAGTCGTTGGCAAGATGATCGAGTCGTCGAGATCCGACATCTCAGCGTGGTGTACAGCGCGAGTTCGTTGTCCATTCCGGGGTGCTTGTTGTCCGCCTTGTGTCTGTGTTGATGGTGAGGATTTCGTGCGGGTTGTCCTGGCTGTGGCCTGCTTTAACTCGGGAGACACGCGAATCTGATCGTCAAACTTGCGTTGAGCCGTCGAACTCGAATGCATCTCCAGGTGGCTGTGGCTGGAGCCCTCGGTGGAGCTGCTGGCGTCACTGTGGCTATCACTTCCTGCACCATCCGAGTCGGAATCAAATGGTCGCTCCTCCTGAGCGCGAGTGTTCGCTCTCCGCGACCCAACGCCGTTGCTCTGCTTGGTTGCTGGCACTCGTACTGTCCGCTCGATAGTGTTCTCTGTCTGAGCTCGACCCGCCATCCGCCCTTCTGTGTCGTCGTACTCGTCACTCGCTTCGTCGTCACTCGATGGAGCACTGAGTTCCTCACTTCCAACGTCGCTTCCATGGCTTCCATCACAGTCGTCGTGGGCATTAGCGCCTCTCACAGCCGTCGTACGGACGCTTTTCGTCTGCTGACCGTTTGAAACCTGTCTTGAGCTGTTCACATGCACACTCCGCTCCATCGCCACCACCTTTTTCTTCTGTGTCATCCCACTTGAGCCCTCCCTACTCTGCTCTTGGCTGTACTCCTTGTTTCCGACCCGCACAGTGGAGCTCTTCTTCCGTCCGACGACCTCTGCACTGCTCGCCGTGCCTCGTAAGATCTGCTCGACCACATCGTCGGCAGCCGCTGAGCCCAGTAGGCGACTCACGGCCTTGGAGCCTTTCTTACGAGGGGAGATCAGGATGCGGCTCTTGGACGAGATCACGATCGTGTCCGAGTCTTCATGGTCCGACGCGCCGCTGCTGAACTCGGACTCGCTCGCCATGGCCACCGTATCGCCTCGTGTCTTCGTGCTTGGCGTCAGACGTCTCGTGCGGTTTCCTGTCGCGCCTGGGGAGATGCAAGTTGTTCAGAAACAGCGCGTCCTTTCGGGAGCAATGACCGATACTGGCGGTGTCTACCGGTTTCGTACCGATGCAACACCCTCACCACTGCAGCACACGCAACGATTTGCATTGAGAAAGCAGCTAGCTATACCATGAATAGTAGTAGACGAATGTTCTGTGGCAGTGCCTTGCACGATCACTCCTACAACGCCGAGGGGCCACTACTTGCCTCGCCGGGGGTCACGTGCTATCGACAGTCGCGACTGCGCGAGTCGTCGTCGTGCGTACAACGCGCCTACACCTGGTTCTGGCGCAGTTGGTGCACGAGCTGCTTTATCAGGTCGAGCTGCGCGGTCATGGTCGAGATATGGCACTCGCGCTCGCGCTTCTCCAGGTCGAAGCGCTGCTTCTCGAGCTCGAGCTTTTGCTCGGCGAGCTGCAGCTCCTGCTGGCGGCGGTTGCTCTCGTCCTGCAGGTGGCGCGTCAAAAAGTCCCACGCCATGGTCGTGGATGCCGTGTTGTCTCCGTGGGCTGGCAGGAACGCGCGAGGCTTCTTGGCGCCTCGCGACGCCACTGGCTCGCCGTTCTCCTCATGGCCACGCTTCTGAGCAGGAGCTGGGGCTGGGGCGAGCGTCACCTGGCTGGGCGCAGGGGCGGGGATCTCGTCGTACGGCGGAGAGCTCACAAAGCCGCCCTGGTCCAGCGTAACTCCTCCACGCGACTGGCGACGCTCCGTGCGGTCGGAGCGGTAGTCCTTCGCCTACTCAATCCACACACAAATAACGTTAGCGCAAAACACCGAAAGGAGAGACGACGAAGAAGAGAAGCTCACGTACCGCCTGGTGGAGATCAGCGATGAGCTGCTCGCGCTCGTTCACTTCCTCCATCGTGCCCGTGGAGCGGAGCGAGGCCAGGTCTCCGCTCAAGTACGAGTCGATCAGCGCCTTGTAACGGCGCTGGCATGCCTTGGGGTCGATCTCCGGGCCGTTCGGGCGGATCACCGCGAGCTGCGAGTTGAAGGCCTGGCCGATGGCGTCCCACGACGCCATGGTCTCGCCGTGGGCCGCCGTCCACGGGCGCTGGCGAGAGATCTCGCGCAGCAGCAGCACGTCGTGGGATGGCTTGAAGCGGAACGTGCGGCGGTTGGACTCGGCTGAGTTCATCTCCATTCAGTCAGAGATAGCGAGAGAAGCGAGGGCTGGTGGTGAGGAAGGAGTACGCGACGCTGGGAGGGTCGCGCTGGATGAGGAGCTGCGGGGCTACAGAGGCGCTTGCTGCCTGCTGCGGTCTTTCTTGATGTGAGTTGGGCGGTTGTGCTCCTCTCGTTTGCGAGAATTCACGTTTCTGGTTTTCGACTTTTTGCGTTTTCTCCCTTTCCCAGCGTATGATTGGTTCAAACATTTGAATTGGAGAGATATGATTGGATGAAATTAAAATATGGAACGAGGGCGATAAGATACGGATCCACGCTGACACTGTTGGACGCTGAACATCTCTCTCTCACTTATAGTCACGCATGGGCCTGGAGAGCTTGCTTGGCAGCTTGCTGGCCAGCAATGCGGCCAAAGACTACGCATTCGGCCAGGGAGTTGCCACCGAGGCGGTTTGCTCCGTGGAGTCCGCCCGAGACTTCGCCAGCAGCGAAGACACCATTGATCGGCTTGCCATCGCCACGCAGGACTTGAGTCTGGTCGTTGATCTTGACCCCACCCATGCAGTAGTGCACGGCTGGAGCGATTTCCATGACGTGAATATCCACGGGCGAGTCGATGCTGTCAATGCGTCCAATGGGGAATGGGAAGAACTTCTTGCCGAACGTGTCGCTCTTCTGTCCGGAGCCAGCAGCCGCGTAGTCATTGAGCTCGTTCAAAGCGATTTCAGCATCGAAGTGGCAGTACTCGGCAGCCTCCTTGACAGAGTTCACCAGCTTCACCAACCCGATGTGCTTGTAGAAGCCGAGAGACGACTCCAGTGGTTTGGCACCTTCAAACAACCAGAGGAAGGCCGACTTCTGTGGCTGTGCGAGGATCGCATTTGCGACAACGTCACGCGTTGCGAGTTCATCGATGAACCGCTTCCCTTCCGTGTTGATGAGCAGTGCTCCGGATCCACGAATCGCCTCCGGGGCGAGGAACTTCTGCTGAGCGTTGCGGTCTTTCGGGTTGATGAAGCCGGTTGGATGCAGTTGCACCTTATCCATGAGCACCAGGTCAGCGCCAAGCTCTTCAGCCATCAGCACGCCGTCACCTTGAGCACATGGACCGTTGGTTGTCGGGAAGCTCTCCATTCCTGGCGCAAAACGCTTGAGCAGCTTCTGGTTGGAGGAGAATCCACCAGTCGCGAGAATGATTGCACCACTCTGGATGTCGATGACCTCTCCGTTGTCCTTCTTCACCTGCAGACCAGTCACAGTGTGCTCTCCTCCATTCTCGCTGATCAGGAACTTCTGAGCAGTCGTTCCATTGAGTACTTGGATGTTCGGGTGCAGAGCGAGCTTCTTCTGTAGCGCGCTGATGATCGCGAACCCGACGTTGGGTCCGCTCTTGTTGCGGTGCGTTCGCTTCGTTGAGTGTCCGCCAAGTTGGCACAGAACAGACAAGTCGACGTCGTTGTTGGTGAGAAACTCAATCGCAGACGGAGACTGCAGATGCACCAACCCAATTGTGTCAGCATTTACAATAGGAAAGAGAGGATGTACACCGAAGAAGACACGAACCTGCTTGACAAACGTATCAACTAGGTCTTCATTGGCGAGGCCGCCGCCCGACTTGAGTGTGTCTTTCTCAAACACTGGCGCATCTTCACTTGAAATTGCGGCATTAATGCCTGAGGAAGCCTTCGCCGAGTTTCCGCCGACCTTCGGGTCACGCTCAATCACGACGATCTTGGCACTTGGAGCCAGTGAGGCTGCTTCGATGCTGGCGCTCAGTCCTACACGAGAGCGCGATGCTGAGCATGAGCATTCCATTCAATCAATAACCACTCGATACGCCTCCTACCGGCGAGTCCTGCCCCCACAATGGCAATGTCCACTTGCATCTGCGTCGCCGCGATGGCGGTGTCTTGTCCTCCCGCCATGATGGTCGAACTGCTCCACAGACAAAGGTACAGGGCACAACCGACGCTCAGCACCACTGCGAAAAGAGGCGCGACTGCCATGCCTCGCGTCATCCTCAGCAGCATTGTGGCGAATGCGTGAGGACGCCGAGGCTCGCGTGCAGCCATAGTCGATGGATGGTGTCGTGTCTGATTGAGGGGTCCAGCGGATATCTCACCTTATGGAGTGGCTCTGAAGCTGGTGGTTGAGAAGCGCGCGTCCGATTCCCGTGTGACGCTTCGCGAAGGCTCGTCCAGTGCCGCGTATTCCAAAGAGCATCGGCGACTGCCATGCCATGGCAACAGGCCAAAATGTACACGCGTGTTTCTACGTTGTTGAAGTCGTCATCGTCGTCTCATGTCTCTGTGACAGAGACCACGAACTATACTGTAAATCTCCGCAAAAGTACGATCGATGGCTGTGAGCTTCCCCGTCTTTGCGACGGAAGAAATCATATTTTTCCGATCTTTTCTTGGCCCATGCGAAACACAACGTTCTTGGTGGCACGTTGGCAAAATGGGAATTGAAAGACTGAATCCAAAACGAAAACACAGAGCTGATCACTCGATGCCTCATGCCGTCATGCTGCTTGCCCGCCAGTCAGTCTCTTCGCGTGAAGTAGGTGAAGTTCACGCTGGACAGCGCCGCTCGATCGCCGGCTCCAATTGGACGCAACTAGACAATGCCATCTCAGTTATGGAGGAACTATATGGGGATGAATTAGGGGTGAGTTAGGGACGAGTGACGGGAGGGCTTGAAGCTCGGCATGCGCGAGTCAGCAACTAGTGGTCAGCCACGTGAGGAGCACGTGCGGACTTTAAGGAGGCCTCTATAGAATAAGAAATGGTATGGAAAAAGAGTGTTTCGTTTCGCAGTGTGCATTTCCACAAAGCGCCGCGAAGGCCCTGGAAACATGACACTGTACGTATAGCACCGACTACCTACTTGCCGTTGCAGGGCGTTTCCTTTCGCAACCGGCGGATGGAGTGCCGGACCTTCTCCCAACGTCGAAATGTTCGGCGAACTGCCTTCTGGGTGCAGTCAGTTGGTCCATTGGTGCAGAATCAACGGATTTGTTTCGCCCGAGCGACGGCACCCGCAGCGTGTACACGCTGGACTATAGATCTGAAATATTTGCCATCACACGTCCTGCGCTCACTTTGCTTTGGCAGCCTGCGGCAGCCGAGACTGAAACCCGCCCACTCTGGACATCCCAGCTCCCGTGAGTTGAGGCCCGCATTTCGTGGCATCCAAGCTATTCTCAACGGCACCATTCCGATCCAGCAGCTTTGCGAAGCTGTTTTCTAGGGCCCATACAATGCTTCGTGGCTCTTGATGGCTTGGAGCTCTCTGGCGATGACTGCGTCTCCAGAGCAGATTTGATTCTGCACATGGACAGTGATTCCCAAATTTTGATTTTTGTTCCCCATCTGGTCAGTTCACTCGTCATTTTTGTGCACGAAAACCTCCCTTTTGCTGACCATAACGTCAGATTCCTGCTGGTTCGGGTCCATCCAGTACATAGCCAACACGTGTACTGACTTAACAGCGGAGCTGTTCGCTGCCGCCGAATCCCTCATGACGCGGAGACGAGCAAGCAAGGCGTTGGCATGGCGAACGGCACAGTGTGGGATATGGGCCACGTTGTCCCACAACAAACGGCGCAGTCCAAGTTGCACGTCGTGGATTGGATGTTGGTGTGGAATCCTTCTGCGCGGCTGCGTTTTCCTTCCATTCGCGCCCAGGATGGATACCTTCCGTCGGAAGGCGGGGAGGTTGGCCTGTCTGCCTGAAGCCGAGTCAAGTGTCGATACAAAACGCGAATACAAGGGAGATGTGTCGTCGGAACTGGCTTGTCTGACGGCAGCGCAATCCTGGCTCGTTCCTTTCCTCTTCAGCGGCGACGGCCAATGAGATGCAAGGGCAAATGATCCAAGATGAGCGGCCGAGCCAACGACAGTGGCGCATGGTCAGTGCTGTGAGTGAGGGGAAGATCGCTTTTGAAGCCACCCGCTTTCGCTTCCTCCTCCTCCCCTCCCCTCCGCTCCGCTTTGCTCTCCCTCCTCCTCCGTTTGCTTGCCACGCCCAGACACTTCGATTTGCCCGGAACAAAGCAAAGCAAAGCCCGTTGTGTGGTTTTGTTTGGGATTGAAGTAACTGGAACCTTTTTCCCTGCGCTTTTGCTTGCCGCTGTACACGAGGCAACCAACAAGCCCGCAAGGAAGAAACAAGAGAAGAGAAGAGCAAGGGCAACTGAAGCAGTTTTCTTTCCGCGTGTGGAACGAGAAGCAGAAGCCGGATTTTTGTTGAGTGTGAATATTCAATACCGCAGTGTGAGTACGCGTCAACCTCAGCAACATGGGCACTAGCAACAGCGCGGAAGAGCAAGCCAAGGCGCCCAAGTCGCCTGTGCACGGCGAGACTACGATTGAGACGTCCACGGCGACGACCACGACCGAGACGGCCGTGGTGAGCACGCTTGTGGAGGATGTGGACGACCTGGAGGACGACGAGGAGCTGAAGAGCGTGTCGTTTGCAGTCGCGGAGCGCTCGGAGACGACGACCACGACGACCACGGCGACGGAGAAGAGCGAGAGCAGCGAGGCGGCTGCGGCGATTGCTGCGGCTGCGCTCACGACGGTGGCGGCTGGCGCTGCCACGACTAAGAGCGAGTTCTCGTCGGCAACGGATGAGAACGGCACGAAGACGGACGTTACGACAGACGTCACGACGGTGACGGACGAGGAAGGTACGAC